>VWYH01002284.1:288988-559346 GCA_013399365.1 Pampusana beccarii | reverse complement strand
GGGGCCGGGCGGCGGCGGCGGGGGCGGGCCGCGCCGTGACAGCTCCGCAGCGCCAGCTGAGCGGCCGCCGCTCCCAGCCCCGCTCCTCCGGGGCGCTCCCCGCTTGCTTCCCCCTCCCGCACCATCGCCTCCTCATTTATTTATCTATTTCTTTATTTATTTCTACCACCTCCCCCCTTTTCGGCTCCTGCGATCCACAAAGGAGGCAAGCTCGGGGACATCCTGCCCGTCCCTTTGTTCTAAATATAACAAAGTCCCTTTCTGCCCGCTGCCGTCCCGTAGCAAATTTCAAGGCAGTCAGCTTTCCCCCATCCCACGCACACGCATCGCCCCTTCCAACTTATGTAAGCTGTCCCGATGCGAAGGCACCGCGCGAAAAACGGCCACGAACGCGCACTGGGTCCGGCCGGGGAGCGAGCGCTCGGGCTGCGGGATGGTGCAGGGGGATGCGCTTGGACCCGGGAGTGAGGGAAGCACCGGCTCGACTGTGAGCTCTCCTTATACAATGGGGAAAATCCTCTCGTTTACAGGAAGCAAATCTCTCCCTAAAGTAAAGCAAAGGCATTGACACAGACAGTTGCAAATATTAGGGAGAGAAGGGAGAAAATATAATTACATCTCTGTTCCGAGGGGACCGCGTTTGCTTTCGTCTGCTGTTGCCTGAGTGAGTGACTGCATGCAAAAGAGTACTCTGATTGTAAGGTTTTTAGGTTGGTTGTTTTGGTGGGTTGGTTTTTTTTTTTGGTCCAGTAACAGGAATTTTTTTCTTGAACATTTTGTAACGATTAAGGGAGATTAGGGCTTCTTTTTGCGCTGTTTTTACCCTCAAACAGACAGAAAGTGCGACCCCAAGTGTCCATTTGGAGAATAACAGCTACTTTTCACGGGTAAAAAAAAAAAAAACACACGGAAAAAAAAAAAGGGGGGGGGGGAACGAGCGGGCGGGAGCGGAGCCGAGCGGAGCGGCAGCGGGAGCGACTGCGGGGCTGCCGCGGTCCCGGCTCGGCCGCACCTCTCCGGAACGGCGCCTCTGCCCCCTACACCTCAACATCTCCCGTATCACCCTCCTCACTCCACATCATTTAGCCAAAAGAACAAAAAAAAGTTCAAGATCTGTCTGCTTTTTAGAAATTAATTAGGAGGGAACCGACTTTCTGGAGCTGGGACAACGCTACGAAAGTGCCCAAGCGGAGACCTCTCCGGCGCCGGTCCCTCTCCGCCGGACCCCAGCGATACCCGGGGCGATACCCGCAGCCCGGCCCCGCTTGTCCCGATGTTCCACATCTCCGTGGAGCCAGACACAGTCGCGCAGGGACCCGGGGAGACGAAAGTCGTACAAAGTTCCCTTCAAAAAAACATTCATTCCCTGGGGTTTCTCCGGCAGCGGGCTGGAGGGAGGAGGTGGAAATCAGGGAGTGGGAGTTGGATAAAATCCCCCTTCGGAGTACAGACGCTCCGGGGCTTAATTTTGTGTGGCAATGCAAGACATGCCGGGCCACCTCGTTTGAGTTTTCCTCCACGACATTCGCAGGGGACATAACTGCCCGTCAGCAGGGCCCGCGACCGCTCAGCTCTGGTGCTCCCCGTGCGTTGTCGTCCCGGTCCCTCCGCACCCCGGTCCCGGCTGAAGCGAGGGGCGCAGACCTCCCTCCGCCCGTTGCCCTGCTCCAAACGCGTGTGTGGGAGGACACGCGTGGAAACTCCCCCCTCCCGGGCGCTCCGTGTGTCCCTCGCAGGCAACGCAGCCCCGGCGGTGCTGGGGGCTCCGGGTTCCGCACGGACACCGCGCTGCTGGTTTCCCATCAGTGCTAGATTTGGGAAATCGCCGTCTTTTCGCTGTTGGCGAGCAACCCCGAGGTACAAAGAGGCAGAGAGGTCCGCGGTGAGCGGTGCCACTCCACGGAGAGACCGGGGAGCCCCGGCCACCCTGGCAGAGCAGATCGGGGCAGGAGCCGGGCGGTGCCCGTCCGGCAGCTGCTGCCTCCCCGGGGCTTGGGGAGAGCCGAGAGCCGCCCGTGCGGGTCCGCTCTAGGTGTTATTTATGAGGTCCTGGAAGCTGCTTGGGGAGAGCTTTATTTTTACCTGCACGGTAAAGATTATCGTTGCCCGTGAGGGAAAGGGGACTCTGGCGAGCGCTTGGGAAGCGCGGATGCAGCCCTGCAAAATGTGCCATTAGATGGATTATACTTTTTCCTCTCATAATTACTGAGGTATATTCACAAGGTGGAGCTACTGAAAGGCGGAGGAAGCATTGATCTGATTATCTTCCTGCCATACGCACTCTGTCCCTTTTCTTAATCTTTTAAACTGCGAACTTCGGTTTTGCGCGTCCTTCCTCATCGTCGTAAAATTTCAGGGCACTTTCTGGGTCCGTTTCTTTGCTCTTCCATCCCTCGCTCTCTTTTACAAAATACATCCCACAAAACTTGCGGCGTTACGCGGCTGGCTAAAGTAAGAACCGCGTTGTGCCCCGAATCACCAGTTAAAGGCCAATTTTGTTTATTGTATGTCTTTTAATTCAGCCACCAAAGGTCATTCTCGCTGGTATTTGTATGTTATGGGGGATGCTCCTCCGTCCGATATGTATATACACTTTTTTTTTTAATAAGGATTAGGGAAGAAATAATATTGCTGGAGCAGAAGAGGGTTCCTGGGCTGGGCAGCCCAGCGAGGCAGCTGAGGGGGAGTTTCCCTTCCGCGGGGACAAGCCGCCGATCCGCGGGCGGCCGCGGTGCTGCGCGCAGGGGGAGCCCCGCGTCCCCCGGCCCTACGCGGCCGCACGCACCCGAAAAGCCTCCGCAGGGCAAAACCGCGGCCCCGGCGGCTGTCGGCTTCTGCGGAAAGGATTTCTCGTCCCCTCCGCGCCCGCGGAGGAGAAGTACCGCTGTTGGGGTGGGCAAGGGGCACCCACCCATCGCAGCGTCAGGACACAGCTCGCCTGCCCCTCAAGCCTTGCGAGTAATTTTTTTTTTTAATTGCGACCTTCTCCCCTACACCCGAAAGCTGCTAATCGAGCGACTGTTTTTAAAGATCCGTTTTTGAAGGTTAGTTTCGAGTAAAGAATGACTTCTTCCCGCTAACTCTCGTCTCTCCCCCTCCTCCCCCCTCCCTTTTCGCGAACCCCTGGCCAAAATCGGGAAGAGTTCAAAGAAAATTACAGTGTCATTTCAGATCAGCTCCATCTGTCGTGTCCGCCCAGGGCAGGGCAGGGAGGGTCCTTGGGCCACTGAAATTTGAAAACTCGCCCCTAAAACTGGAGCGTATAGATACCTATACGTGTTCGGTTTGGTAAGGCTTCTGCCTGCATCGGGGAGGGGTGACATTTAGAAGCGAATCGTATTACAGTGGCATCCCAGTCCCCAGTTCTTAGAAACAGCAGGTCTAGGTAACTGCTAAAAAAATAAGACGACTATTACGTGTGTATTTTCCACGCTACTGGCTCTCTGAGAAGCAATCCTCGTTTTTGGTAGCTGACTGCTACTTTTCCCCCTGAATTAGCTTTTTCACTCCACAACGTTAGTGGGATAAGTTGTCTGAAATGGGAGTTTTGTTAAGAAACTGCTACCCAAACCGAAATCACCCATGGTTGGCAGTCGGCACTAACGGAGGAAAAGGGCATCACTTTCCTAGTTCTTACCTCCTCTCGCTTGATTTTTAATTTCTCAAACTGCAAGCAGACACCGTGCTGTTTGTCAGGATTTTTTTTTTCTCCCCTGTGTAAGCAGCGATGGACCTGGTTAATCATCTATCGCAGATATATGTGCATGAGAAAGAAAAGTGTTGATGTTTGCTTGTTCGGGCTGATGGGAATGGCCCACGAATTTAGGATTAAATTACTAATGGTAATCATAAGTCTTTGTTTCCTCTCTCCCTTTTCTGCGAGGATTGTCAAAGTAAAATGTGCAACATTCTTTGGACAAAGTCTGCACAGCAGCTTTGCAGTATAAAATAAGCTATTGTACCCTCTTGGGTTAACTTGGATCTCTTCAGATTTTAGCCTGAACCAGTTAAGAGCGGGGCAAATCCCAGTAGTAACTTTAGACACGTTTTCACAGGTGGATCTTTGACAAGGGAGTGGAGCAACACTTCACAAGGGTAGGTTTTTTGTGGGGCTGTTTTTCTTCCCCGAGGCTTCGCAGCGCCCAGCATTAAATCCCCGCTTGGAGGGCGGGGGGGGGCGCGGATTCGGTGTGTCCGGGCGGCGGGTTTGGAGTTTGCTCGGTCGCGGGGGTCGATCCTACAGAATAAGTGCACCCGGAGGGGTACTGGTATACGGGACGCCGTAATTTAGGTGGTTGATTTGAACGCACCGTGTTTAATTAACTCCGTGAGCTCGGCCGTGTCGGTAGCGGGGGGGCTGGTTGCGGAGCTGCTCCCGGCGCAGAGAGGTGTCATCTGCCGGTCGCGGGCCCTCCGCTGGGGGCTGGGACCCCCCGCTCCCTCCAGCGCGGCTTTGGGGGGTGCTGGTACGGACGGGGTTGGGGATCTCGGGGGGCACCGCGCCGGCGCACCTTGGGGGTGATGCCCAGGCGAGGCTCCGAGTCTCTGCGGGTTTGAGTGGATGCAGGAGCCGGGGAACGGAGTTTAATAGAGGGGGGCAACTGGACCCCAGTGCCGCCCGCTGCTCAGGGTTAGCCCGGGCCGGCAGCGTCGGGCGCGGGGCTGCTCGGATGCGCGGCCCGGGAGGGGGCTGTTCGGGATGGGGGGCGTTGCTGCTTTGCCTTTCCTCCTGCTTTTTTGTGCACTTGCAGAGAAAGAAGAGCAGCTCTTCAGTGGCAGCCTCGGCAGTTTGCTCGGGGTCTCGCTGCACCCTGGGGAGGGAAAAGGGGTGTCTTGCGACGAAATGGCAACATTTCTCCCTCTTCTATAACGTCCCACGAGGGCGTCTTTGGCAGGGAGGTGAGCAGAGAGCAGAAACATTCTCCTTCTCGTTATTTCTTTCAGCTTCAGCCCCATCGTACAAGGAATGAGTGGATCCAAACTTGTTTTCAATGGAATTTGTCTCTTTCTCATCATTTCTAAACTCTGCAGTCTCATCATAGCCCCTCTGTAATACACGCTCTTGTTATCATTCCTCTTGCCACTAAGATAAAACTTGTTTCAAACAGAAACACCTGATCTGGAAGCACAAAATCCCCAGTTTGAACCTTTCTAGGATCAGCTTTCCTCCTGTGCTTGGCTGAGTCCTGCTTCCCACTTGAACCCTGGCGTGCTGAATTCATTATCAGAGCCCCTTTAGGAGCATTTAGCTAATAAGCAGCACCAAAATCTTTCTGAGTGATCAGAAGTTGCCTTTTGGGACTGAAGTAGCCAGTACAAGCTGAAGAGCTGTAATTACTGCAGTCGTCTCTTGCAATGGCATTTCATGTCATTCAAAGGTTTTTCAAACACTTCAGAACTTGGATCACATCCTACTAGAAAAAATTTCTCTCCTGCTTATCTGCTTCTCTTACGAATACAGAGGTACTGCACAGATGCCTGTGTGGGAAAAGTGATCTTCCCAAGGGTTTTCAGTTTTCTTGGAAGGGATCTAGAAAAGGGATATGTCAGGGAGACATGGAAGTGTCCTGGACCTATGCCCAATGTCACCAAGTCATGAGCAGCCAGGAGATCTTCCAGAAAAGGTTAGCACCCCTTTCTGGCCACAGTCTGTTGCCTGTTTTTCCAAGGGGCTTAGCAGGAGACTTTCTTGATGATCAGATCTTCAGATGGCCAAGAAGGAGATAAGGAAGTTCTGGCCTTAGCTGTCCTTGAGGAGACCCAGGACCACGCAAGCATCTTTTCAGAAACGAGTGTTGCTGCAGGTTCAATGGCAGCAGCAGCAAGGCAGGTCCCAGCAGAGCTGACTTTGTCCCTCAGCCTTTGCAGGATCAGGGGATTGTTACAACCCAGGAGTCCACAGTCATGGTCCAGCACCCACTGGGACCTGTACCCTTTCATTCAGACTGATTTGTAATTCCTTTTCATTGCACAAAGTCCTGGATCAAAAAAGCCTGCTTATATACATAACATTTTTGGAATTCCCTTTCCAGCTTTTGCTGCATAAGGATTTAAATATAATCATAAAGCCTATGTTGTATATTCTTCTTTTTGCTCTTTGTACCTTTAGTCCCCATTAGGGATTTTGTTTTGTTTCTGTTTTGACAGCCCCTGTATATATGTGTTTGTGGTGGTTCTGTGCTGTTTCCTGATTTAATATCAGTGCAGTTACAGGAGAAGGATGCACCGTTAGCATTTTTTGCTTGAAATATTTTTCAAGCTCCTTTTTGATGTACTGGTCAGGTTTGCAGCTTCTATGCTCTTGTTGATCAGAAGAGGAAGGATCAGGTTTATTGTGCCCTTTGGGAATGAAGCGCTCTATTCACCTAAGGAAATGCGGTTATCTTCCTACGCTAGCTGGCCTGTCTGTAGAGATCCAGGTGCAGAAGAAAAGTGAGGAACTATTTAGGAGAAAGCTGTTATTCAGTGAAATTAAAGTCCTTTTGTGCATTTCTGAGAGATAAGGATGAGCTGAACTGGAAACGAGCTGGCTTCTGCAAGCCTCCACCTTCCTCCCCAAACATTTTAAAGTCCTAAACATGAGAAGGGAAAAGAAAAGAGACAAAGAAAGGGAATAATTCTGTGGAAATGCTTTTGTTTGCTCTCCTTGTTAGCCTGAGGAACTCTGATTCAGTTGTTACCCAGACAAGGGAAAGAAAAAGATTCCTGATCTGTGTTTCTTTTATGCATAAACAGATCCGCAACCTTTCAGAGCCCCAGATCAGACGCTTTTAAAATCAGCCTCAGAGTGTAAATTACAAAATATCGGCTCATAGTGCAACTTGCCATTTTCTCTTTGGGAAATAAAACTGTGTTTTAGCATGTGTGTCTGTGTACTGCTGTATGTTGTGAACACCTCCCAGCCTAAATCTCGCTAGACCTCCAGGCCCTAGGAAAGCTGGAGATGTTTCCCACCCTCGCCCACCACAAGGATCCTATGCAGAGTCCAAGGGGAGCAGATCTAAGGTGACCTGGCCAGAAGGGGTCACAAAGCTCATTGCTGTCCCTGGGGAAAGCTGCTCTTTCTCTGTAACAATTTCTTTGCTTCCAGAGCTTCTCTGCAGAATGGTTAAATTAATTTGTGCAGGAGAGCCGCCAGCACAGCGGTGCTACAAATTCTCACCCTGTGTGCTCCTAAACTGAATGTTCTCCAGCCAAATTGGCTGGTTGCTGGATGGGTCGTTCTGAAATCCTATGAATAGTGACCACATCTCCTTGGCTGGAGAGAGGATTTGTAGAAGAATATAGCGAGGAGGGAGGCAGCGCAAGGTGAGCACAGGCTGCTGCGAGAATGGAAGGTGGTCAGTGAAGGTTGCTTCATTTCTGTGTCTATTTTAATGGCAATCCTATGGGACACATTGGATCTGCTATACCAAAGGAGATAATTTCTGCTTGTTTTCCTCTGGTGGAATCAATTCCTCATGTGTTAGTGGAGACAAAGTGCGCACCAAAATTTCCTGTATATATGCAGTAAGGTAGAAAAAAA
This sequence comes from Pampusana beccarii, assembly GCA_013399365.1. NCBI lineage: Eukaryota > Metazoa > Chordata > Aves > Columbiformes > Columbidae > Pampusana > Pampusana beccarii. Next base: position 551,821 of record VWYH01002284.1, on the reverse strand, counting down.
TATCATCTGAAGCAGTCAGTACATACCCATGCTACATCAGATTCAGTTATCTCCCTTCTAGCCAGTCTTTGGCTAATATTAATATATTAATATCCACTGTGGCTGAAACTTTAGGAAAAAAATTTCTCTAATTTCTGTGAACTAATCTCCCTATACACAGTTAAGTACCACTTTGTACATTTTCTGAACATTATTACAAAACAGATGAGAGTCTCCTGGGTAGCCTTCTCTAAGACTCTCCATGTTTTTAGTGTGAGTGCCCTGTTTTCATTTGTCCTTAACTCTGTATTTGCAGGTTTTCCAATAACTGTGTTTTCATCCTTCAGACATTCAGATAAACAGCTTCACCCCTTAGAGCTGCGATTACACCTCAGCACCCTCTCTTTTGGCAATGTATGTGTGGTTTCTGCTTTGTTTTGGTTTTCTGGTTTGAATTAGCACGTTTCAAACCTCTAAAGTACTTCTTTAATAACTGTTTTATAAAAAAAGGAGAAGATAGAGAATCTCATCCAAGAATTCCCAGCTGGAGACATCTGTTCAGCAGCAAGTCACCTGATGAACAGCTCTAACCAGCCAAGTGTGAGTTATTTTTGTTGGTTCAATGTTTTAAAAATAGATTTTTTTTTCCCCTTTTAATTGATACCTTTCTAGACATTTCGGTAGATTCCTACACTGATCTTCATGGACATGGATTTATTTCTCCTGAAGGATTAGTACAGCCCAAACCAAGTGATCCATTCCAAAACCTAGCTGGCTGGCTGAAACCAGTAGGAACCAGTTAAATGCTTGAAATGAGGGTTTCCACTAGGGTAATCAAGTTTCCCAAGAGGTGATGGATTTGATGTATAGCCTGTCACGATGAGTTGCAGGCACTCAGCACCTCTGAAAATCAGGCCATAGCAGCTTTCAGCAAATGTGAAGAGACGGGGTGTGCGCACGTGCGAGCCGCAGATAGGACACATGTCTTCATTGATCTCGAAAGGGAGGTTGAACTGTTCTGGCTTGAATCACGTGAGTTGTCATGTTATTTAGCAGCTGTTAAGCTTATGTGAGCTTGTAGGACCCTGTGGGTGCACACTCAGTCCTATTTCTCTCTCGGTTTATTTGTGCCAATAACTGTCTCTTTTACAAATGGGCCGGTCCCACCATTCCTCCTGTGGTACCCCCAAAAGTGCTGAGCATCCCTCCTGTCTGCTCCTCCCTACCACCCAGCATCCCAAAGGCTCTTTCCAGAGGACAGGGCTGATGTTACATTTATTTTTCCACTTCTATTCTCTGTGTTGTGACTGTGAAGACATTTAAGGCCCGCAGACATTGCCTTGATTTGAATTATTTGCTGGAGCAGAACCCTAGTTTGACATGGGGAGGGTGACCTGAGAGGTGTCAGAGGAGGAAGAGTAGAAAGGCAAAAAAGGACGAAGTGGATGAAGACAGGAATGTGGGACTGCACCAAGATGCTGTAGACCCTCCCGCTATCCATCTATGCAGAAAACTCTCAGGCAGTCTGCAAGCCGCTTCTCTGACTTCATCTGCCATTCATCAGCCTAAACTACTCACTCTTCTACGGGAAAAACAGGAGCTTTGAACTCCACACCCCAGCTCATGACAGAGTTCGTTAAATGGGTGGAGAGCACCAAGAGCCAGCGCCTGCCTGCACTGTCCAGGCAGTGGGTACCCAGCAGAAAGCTGCGTGGGAAACCCCTCTTCTGCCAACCTCTGGAAGGGCTGGAGTCTCCCAGGGACAGTTTAGGTGGGGTGCAGCAGTACAGCCCCTCGATCCTTTCTGCATTTCATCCTGCTGAGTTCTTTGCTGTTCCAGGCAGGAGTGGGACATCACAGGTGGAGAACACACTAGGATCTTCCCTTTTTTCCTTCCCTTTGGAATAGCTTTATTAAATCAGTTTTTTTAATCTTTCAAAAGAAAATGAGATTTTTTTTCACTTGAGAAAAGAGAGAAAATGTTTTCTGAAAGCTCTGTTTTAATTGATACAGGCTTGGGAGCGGGGATGCTGAGGGAAGAATTGCTGTCATGGAATTAACTTTATGAAATAAAAGCAAATCTCCACCCTGTTTAAACATGGGGAAAACATCACAGAGGCATCCTGCTGTACCAAATGGTAAACATGTCCATGTATTATATCACTTATGGCTTCCTTTAGAGTTTTATGATGCTGTTCTCAATTACTGTGTTTGCATTTGTAATTAGAGTGCAGAACACATTGTGAAGGCAAATTATAGAGCTAACTTGTCCTTTCAAAATAACCCATTTGTTCAGTGTGCTCCCAGAAGCTTCTCTTTATTCAAGGGACTCCAGTGAAGGACTAACCTCCCCTACTGAATGTGTTGGAATATACATTTGCTGCAGGGAAGGGAGAGGAAGAGAAACACATTTTTGCCCCAGGGCTTTGCTGTGCTTGGACCTGACCTTTAAACCACTGAAACTCCTGTTGGTTTCTATAAGCACCATCCTCCAAGTCTGAGCAACTAATGGAATTGGGGGGGAGGGGAGAAGAATGAGTTGCGTGGGTTTTTTGTGTGTGTGTTGTTGTTGGTTTTGTTCTGTTTGGGGTTTTTCTGTTGTGGTTTGTTTTGGTTTTTTGTTTGTTTGTTGGTTGTTTCTGTGTCTGTTGTGTTTTTTTTCCCCCTCTGACACTGATTATCTCTGTGGCCTTGGTCATGTCACTTATCCTTTCTGTTCCTCCTTAACTGGCTAAAAAATATCCTATGAAAGGGCTTGCACATTACTGTACAATCACATAAATATCTAAATGAAGGTGAATATGCATGGCTGAGTTGTCCTCCAGCATTTTGCTCCTTTGCAGGAAAGCAAATCTGAAGGCAGCTCTTTGCAGTATGCATTCAGTCTTTGTCTTGGACTCACCTTACACAGGGGCTCGTTCTCTAGTTATTTAAGTATAACAATGACACATTGCTTGGTGCCATGCTGCCATAAGTGCTCTACCAAATCTCCGTGCAAAGTCACGAGAGCTCTCTGCTGCTTGGCTTCGCTGGGTGTCCAGCGGTGTCTCACTGAGCAATATCTGACCAGCTGCACCACATGTGATGCTGTTTTGTTGTGCTCTGGCTATTGAGTGTCACCAGCAGAGATCTGATCTTCCTTTAAGGCAGGTCGATTCTATATACAGAAGACCGGAGCCAAGGCCAGCTGTGCACTTTGCCTTGGAATTCAGTAGGGGAAAAACTATATCCAAGTGTGAACTTGGATCCAATAACACTCTACTTAGAGAGAAAAGAAAGCAAAGTCTCCAGTTTCTACTGTTCTGCCTTGTCTGAAAAGGAATTCTGTATTTGGGTTTGGTGGGTTTTTGTTTTTTCAGAACCTGCACTAAGCAGGAGGGCTTGACTTTGAACAGGTTTCCCCGCAAGTGGAAGTAACATTTTCATCTCCTGTGCCTTAGTTGGGAAGGCACAGGAAAGTGCCGTGCAGCACGCAGCTCTCCCGTAAGCACGTCCTCCCCGTTCCTGGCCATGAGAAGTTGCCTTGGCTTTGCTCTCCAGCCAGCATTCAGGAAAATATCAAACTCAGTGCCTGACCCCTTCCTAACACACGGGTGTCCTCAGCTGGTGCTCCAAGGCTCCATGAAACCAGGCCAAAATCAAATAAAAGGCTGTGTTCTCCCAAGGTGGCAGTGTTTGAAGGATAAAAAAGCCCCAAATGAACCCCCAAACGTTGCACTATGAGATTACTAAGACCTTTTTTTTTTCTTTTCTTTTTTGTCACTTGGCCCACTATGAAGTGATTTGTACAACTTTTACTCCTGCCACAGGTTATTCCTCATTTTGTTTCCAGTACAGCTGCTTGGGCAGTTCACTGTAGCAGTGGCTCTCCCTTGCCGGTGCTCTTGCATGGGTCAGGAAAGCTGATTCTTTGGCCCCAACTTTCTGCCAGGTGCTTGTTCCTTCTGAGCAAAGGTTAGGTCATCTTCTGATGATTCATTGGAAAAACTGGTTTTATTACTTTCCCTGGGTATGGGAGAGTTTCCTTAAAAAAAGAAGCTACAGCACATGGGATGACCATCCCAAAAAGAAGAACTGCCAGGGGGGTTTGCCAGAAATTATGGGTCCATCTTGTTAATCAGTATAATATTTTTTGTTTAATGGCATTAAGTCCAAGAAAGTGCCTAGAGGAACAAGTTGGAGCTTTATAAATTGTGGGATTATTTGTGAAGTCGTTTAGGAAAGACATTTTCTGCTGTTTGCATGAGAGAAAAAGAGATCCCAGTGTGGCGTTCCGCAATACCAGATGCACCCCGTTTTCCATAGCTGTGTGTTTAAAATATGGCCAAGCTTCACTGAGCAATGTCAAAACACGTCTGCAAGGCTGACCAGCGAACAAAATACAGCTGCAAAATGGGCAAGCTCAGTTTTGTTGGGGGAACAAAAGAGAGAAAGGCATTTGTCATCCAGAGGATCAAATTTGAGAAACACCTACTGTTGTTTCACTAGCTGGGATTTAAAATATATACATCATCACCCTGGCCTTGTTGCCAGTAACGCTGTTTGCTTTGCTCTGCCACCGCACTGCTCAGGCAGCCAAACGTGCCTGGTGGCTCTTCCCTCTGGTTTCCAACCCGAGGAGCTTTGGCTCCAGCACCTCGGTCCAGAGAACCCAGCAGGCTGCCAGCATCCACCTGCCATCAAGGACACATCCAGGCCACCGAAAAATAGGCAGGTGCGAGGTGCAATAAGATGCTGTTTGTTTTTCTGGAAGGTCAATAGTTTTGCTAAAATTTCAGCTTCCTGTTCTTTTAATTTTTGGTGAAAGCCTGTTTCAGCAGTTGAAGTAAGAAAATATCCTCCATGTAATACGTGGAAGACTTTTTTGAATAAATGTCTTTCAAAATGAAAGACAAAAGAAATAGCACAGAGGAAAATTCACATTCGTGTTAGATTTCACAAAGTGGTTTTGCAACACCTACAGTGGAGTACCCATGTTTTCTGACAGTGCTCACAACAACAGCAGCATACAAGCATATAAAAAAAAATAAAATTAAAAGCCCTTTACTAGATGGTATCCTTGTAGTTTGTGCTATTTTGAACCTGTCAACTGCTTAAGTAACAGCTTGTCAGTGATTGCAGCCCAGCTGAATATGAGACCTAGTAGTATGGTTGCAAATTGTCAAGAGCTGAGTGATCTCCTGGGTTGTGATTTATGACTCCATGAACAATGACAAGCAGGGAAAAAAGGCCTTGGTAATTTCGGAAGCAGTTGTGGAAACAATTAGATCACTTTTTTTTATTAGACCATTTATAGAATTCTTCCCTTTAAAAATTAGATCCTTGATGAGTGCATTTTTCACGCACTCGGATGCTTTGTCTTGTTTTTCAGCTAAGGGAAAATCCTGGGCTTTCCTTTGGAAATGCTGCTGTGCAACGTCTTTAACTTCACAGGGGCTGAGGAAGCTGCAGGAGCACACAGGACTTCCCAGGGCTCACCCACCAGCCCTGGCCCATCTACAGTTGAAGCCCTTTGCAAAGATTAATTCCTGCCAAGCCCTTTGCAGGAATTGTGCTGGTTTCTGAACCGTTTTCTCACTGGTTGCTCATATCTTTCTGCTGGCCCGACCTTTGTCTATGACACAGTTGCAGGCTCCTTCTCAGCTGCTGGGAACTTTCTAGCACATGACACTGGTACAGGCAAATAACACTGATGATGAAAACTTGGAACAGAGTTTTCAGAGTGCTGCAGTTTGGGGCTCTTTTATCCTGGTTTTGCCCCTTCTTCTTTCCAACAGTAGAATTATGTAGTTGTCATATTTTCACTTTCTTCAGCAGTGGTTTCTCCCTTGTTGGCCCAAGGAGCTGAGCAGTATAATTTTTATTAGGAGTTAATTGAGTTTTTGTAGAAGTTCCCAGTGTTCCTACCACCCCCCTGAGCTTGAACAGATCTCAGAGTTTGCTAGCGGGCTAATGAGAGACAGCTAATATCTCTGAAAAGACACGTTTAACCAAAATCTCTCCCTTCCCTTGTTTGCTTTCTTGGAAATTGCCAGTCAGTGTTCCCATACTGTTCTGTCCCAGCGATACAGTCACACCCTTGTCATTTCTGAATTCTCTTACAGAGAAACTGGCTCAAAAAGGGACCAAAGCCACTCGGCATCCCAGGTGCTCCCCAGGGGTCCCAGCATAGATTCAAGCTCCTGGGATGGGTCTTGACTTATTTTGCACCATCGCTAAGTCCATTATAATGGGGATTTCTGCTATGAAAAATAAGGAAAGATCACCCTGGGAAATGAGCTCTTGCTGCAGAAATCCCCATTTCCTTCCCTTTTTTTACTTTAAAGAGGAGGAGGGAGATCTCTGCATTTCCACAGCACCGTGTTTGAGGGATGAGGAAAAGAGCTGTGCTGTGCCATATTCTCTAGCCCAATGAGAATCAAACTTACTCTCGGCTTTGAGTTTTATTATTGCCTTACAAAACCCTCTTCTGTTGTGCTATGCACCAGCAAAAATCCCTTTTATTGCCATTAAAAAGGCAGCTGAAGTGCCCTTTTTTATTATTATTATCTGTACAGAACCCAGCAAATAAAAACGGGCCCAAGATAAAAGGTGTGTCCTTTCTAGTAAAGCACAAAAAAATCTTAATCTTTGGTCCAGAAGCAGTAGATTGCCACAAACAGTCGGCAGCTAAAATCATTAATCTTTGCTGCTTGCCCAACTGGTACTAGTAGTAAAGAAGATAATACACTAGCAGAATCAGTGACCCACTACAAATTGGTCCTGAAAGGTCCACCAGCCTAAATAGACTTTTGCTGATCCAACACTTGTTAGGAATCCCAACAAAGAGACTATTGGCTCATCTGATGAGCCGCTCACTATTGGGCCTTTTGCAATGGCTGGTGATGGATGACCATACCCTCTTTGAGGGGGAAGATGCAGCTCCTCGTATGGGGCCTTTTCTCATCTTAAATTTGTACTCAATAAATCACAGGTGCAGAAGAGACAGCATCAGTTTCATTACACCTACATGCTCCAGTATCAATCATGCCAACACAACTGGCTGCGTACAGTTCATTTCGGGAGACTCTTTCTGTTCCAATACCATTTCCATTCTGTTGTGCTTTAGCATTCCTGAAGTGTTGAGCCTCCGCACTGAAGCACTGGGGGAGAAGGATGTGATGCACTGTAATTGTGCTCTTTCGATGGGAGACAGGGCTTGGCTCACATACTTTGGTTTACAATCCCTTGCTATTGTTAAAGGTGAAGTCTTAAATAGTTCAGTAAATAACATCACCCACTCTGAGGTCATCGCACATCACTTTCGTTTTTAACTTTGCTTTTTCTTTGGCTCTTTAGCAGAGATCTTTAGTCTGGGTTGGAACAATTGCTCTAGAATGATCCTGTTTTGTGATTATAATTTCATTTTTCTATCGGGTTTATTATATTTGTTTAGATGATGCTGTAATCCTGTACTTACCCTTACCCAAACCTAACTGTAAAGAAGAAACAGCTTCAGGGATCTTCTTCAGTGTTTTCTCATTTACAAGAGTTTCTGCCATGTTCTCTCTGGCTGGTAAATTCCCTGGGACCTTTGAAAGGTATGTCCATTACAATTCACAATTTATGAATGTATTGCAGAGCTCCCACATTGTTACGTTAGTTCCAATGTCAGCAGTTAAAATACACTTAAAATGAAGGAGGTTTTAGAGCGTTCAGACTTTATATTTTATGTACATAATCAAATACTTTCATGGCATTCAATGCATGTCTAATGCTCATCACAGAAACTATGAACGATGTTTTTCAAGTATAATAAAAGGTAATAGATTGTTATTCCCCATGTGTGTCCAAAATCCACTTTGCCATCTTTAAACAGAGAGAGTAATTTCTGAGTGTCCAATTATACCCCGATTTGCATAGGAACAACTATGTTTCGTGCAATTAAGTTATCACAAAGTCCTGTCATTCTGTAGGATTCTGTTAATCTTTAACTCAACGAAAAGCCATGTCAGCAGAGCACCAACGCAGAAAAGATGGGTGTTCAAAGGAACTGCAATAGGAGCACATTCAGGACTGTCAGACAGAACAAGCTTTTCAAAAGGACACTTCCATTCAGTTTAAACCTACAAGGGTGTTGGGCTGACACCTCCATTTATTTGCTGTAGGGCTATAAGGAGAGAAAGAGAGAGACTTTCAGTCTTATTAAAGCAGTATTTGGAATACAAAAAAAGGGATTCTTTTCCTCTGCTCCCTTTACTCTGTCTCAGTGGCAGATCGTAAAGCATGGACAGCATTAATGCAAAACAAGAAAGTATTGGTTCTAATGCACAGCTGAAAGACTTGATTTTCTGCAAACTAGCTATTAAAAGGGAATGTATTTTTAAAATGTAGCTAGGAGTACAGAAGTCCCAGTAAATAGCATCTTTCTGCCACATAGTTCTGTGGATGTCTGGTCCATGAAGTAAAAGCAGGTTGTGGCTAACAGCCCCGCTATGGTTCAGGGATTATTCTGGTCAGGTACTTGCAGCAGGTTCAGTTTTACAAGATTAAAATGGTAATTGATCTTTGAGAGAACATCAGAGGACAAAACATGATTATGTTCATAACAGATCCTTAGCTGGTGTAAATTGACGTAAGACATAACCAGCAGAGAGAGCCCAGCTGCATCTCTGACCCTGTTTGCTCTCAAAATACTGGGCACACAGTGATACTCAAAGATGTGAATGTTACAGGTAAAAATTTGCAGGTTGGTTATTTCTACATGATTTCCGCAGCCCAAGCAGGTACTTCCTACAAACGTTCTCATTGTTTTCACTGAAAGCTGGCACTTATCTTTCACATTTTGTCTCGGGGATCTTTACTTCCGTGAATATGTATTATCTAATATTCATTCACTGGGTTAGTTTGCAGAAAATGTTTCGCTTTCAAGGTTGCTTCTAAATGTTCATATTTTCCATTTTTCATCTCAGTTAAAAATACACCAGGCTGTGAGTCCTCATTGTAGTTCTTTTATCGTACTACTAATTCTGTGCATTTTTCCACCAATATACAATAAAAATGTCTTTTAAATGTATATAAATATATATATATATACGCACACCTCAGTAACTTTCTTTTAGGACTACTGTCCAAAGAAATTTTTCTTGTCTTTCACTTGCACTGTGCTGCAAAACCCAGTTTTACGTCAAAAGAAACTGTAAAGAACTCTTTGTTATCTTCATTTTGGCCTTAATCTATAATGAATATTAATAGCCTTTGTAAGGTGAGGTACAGATTAAAAGCATTAAAACACAGCTTGGATGTTTTCAAAGGTTGCATGCTGGGTAACATTTCTGAAAGTGCCAAAGGGCCAGATTTGTTAGTGCAATTTCAGAAGTGACTTCAGTTCTTCTTTTTAAAGATGTCTAAAGCTGGGCAAAAGTACAAATAGGTTTTTTATGTAACGTTCAAAAGCACCCTCATCATCACCCATATAAAATAAAACTGAGGTGCTTTTACAAATCCCTTCAGAAACTTGTTTGCATTGTTATGGTCTCTATCTAAATAGCTTCCAAAAATGGGACTTCATCCTTTTTATGTCTTTGGGAAGTGTGTCCAAAGTGCCCATGGGGATAGCACAGGCTTTTAGGCCGAGGGGAAGTCCAGGTGATAGATTTTGTGTAGAAAATCGAAACAGGCCATTCAAATAGGGTTGAACTCTGTTCCTGCCACAGACAGTGGCACAAGTGCCACTGATAATCAGTGGCTTTGGTCCAGGTCTACTGGGACTTTTAGCTTTGCATTTGCAGCCGAATGCTAATAACCACGTCAATAGCAGGAAGCTTTCTTCCACGGGCATCAGTGTACGCACAAATCTGGCAAGATGTCAACTGATTTGGCAGATGAGGGCTTTATTGCTGCTGGTGGAAAGTTCAGGGCCTGCTGGGACCTCATATGTAACACTGGGCTACACCCCAGCCTTTCTGGACAGGGTTTTTCGGGTTGCACAGGCTGCTGGGCCCAGACGTGTCATTGCACACGTGCGCCTGTGAGGACACATGGACCTTGGATGGTTTCTACCAGGTGCCTGTATTCAGAATTGCCACCCTGAAACAACTCCCACAAGACTCTTAACCCATGAAACTGGTGATGCATTGCATGGCTTCTGCAGCCCCAAACGAAATTTTCTCAGTGAATGTGCAGGCGCTACTACCAATGAGCAAAGGGCTTGAGAAGGAAGTGCTGATATTTTTGGCAGCATGTGTTGTGAATTCAGGTGGGACTAATTACATCCCATCAATATTAAAGAGGTGTGACTGACCACTGTGTTAAAGAACACGTACAAGAAAGTGATGGTTTTGGGAGGCCAATTTAAAGCATCTGAGGATAACTTTGAAAAATACTGCTCTTGAGTTGTAAGAAAGTTTGTCTTAACTGGAGGGGGTTTTGTGAAATGCTTTGCTTGTGTTGGTCAGGAGGCAAAGAGCTGGATTAAAGGGCTGAAGTAAAATCTTAATCCACCTCTCGGAGAAACCAATGAGGCCCAGACTGCTCTCAGGTAGTCAGGAGCCATCAAAATAATTCTGGAAAATGTTCTCATAACCTGATAAAAGAGCTGATTTAATAAAATTATTACATTGTCAGTTTATGATTTTACTTAGAAGTCTTTCGGCCTAGTTCAGGTTGAAAAAAAAAAATCACCAGCTTTAGTTCTTATGCAGAAAAAAGACCCCATCATTTATTAGATGAATGAAGATATCAATTTCTGTTTAAACATTAACAGGGTGATGCCAAATATTAGTCAGTTCCTAATAATTTTGAGGGATTAAAAAGATAATAAAAGTAATAGTCCATTACATTACCTACTTCAGCAAGATTGTAATGAATGTAATAAATTCCAGATCAGGGTTATAACAACTTCCATCTATTTAAAATGAATTTGTAGGGTTACTTTCATTAACTATGTATATGGAGAAAATGATCTGACATATTACTTTAAAAGAGCTGTAAAACCGATTAGAAGGAAATATGCTTCCCAGACAGTGATCTTGGCCACTGGGGAAATTTTATCCCTGGGAAGAAGAGGGGAAAAAGGAAGGGAAGAGGAAGGTGTCTTAGGGGATGCTATTGCATCATGTCTTTAACATGGCCCCGAAGTCATTTTGCTCCTTGGGAGAGATTCCAGCAGTAACAACAGCCAGAGAGCAGGAAAGGGATGGAAGTCACTGTGTGTCCTGGCTTTCCTATTCCCTCCACCTCCTTCCTCGGAAAAGGACAGATCTGTTAATGAATAACGGGCTCCTGCACTGGTGATTTGTGCATGGAAATGAAACTGCGCCTGGTTCTGGTCCGGCCTTTCAGCAGCCCAGGGGAAGGCTGAGGCATTAAAGGGGATGGTGGCCTCATTGCTCGGAGGAGACAAGGGACCTAGCACTTGACTGCACTACAGAAATTACTGCTGCACCTAGAATGCAGCCTTCATTTATCAATTTCATAGCAAGGGGAAAAGGGAAAGGGAGGGGGGAAACCCAACATCTGACTGCCTTTTGCAGCTCACGCTACATCAAGCCGCCGAGAGCCCTCCAAATCCAGTCATGTGTGTTATAAAGAGTCTTGGATAAAGTAACTTAATACTAATGATTTATACTTAATTGGGCCTCTAAGTGATTAAAGTGGCAGTAATGAATGAGTAACATCCTTCTAATTCCCTTTTTCCATTTGGCTTGGGCTGAAGGCCCTTTCTTTGTGCAGGATTTGACTTGGGGGTAAGCAATGCCAGTGTTTTTTTAAGCTTTTAGTAGTACATCTGGAATGAGCCGCTTGGATCATGTTTACAATAAATGACTCCATAAGAGTGCTACCAGGGCATTGATTTCTTTCGTGCTTGCTTTCTTGCTTTCTTTCGCTTTCTTGCTTTCTTTTATTGGATTAGCCAATTGTGAGGTTAATGAATATGCATTTGGCAACCCATGTTTGTGAGGCCAAGTCCCACGTGGGCATCAAAGGGTTCAAAATGCCCGAGTGTAAATATCAGCTTTGTCAAAATATTGATTAACTTTAAGAGTAACACAGAGCCCTCTCCCCTTGCACTAACGTGCACAAGGATAAAACTGCTTTACGTATTTTTTTAACTTATTTTATAGGACTTAATATTGCCGATTAATTGACTGAATCAGCTGAGATTTTCTAACTCTATACTTCAGTGCTCTTTCCCTGCTTTTTCAATCTAAAAATGATTATTACCCTCCTTTTAAAAAAAAATCGTTATAAATGGAGGCTTTAACACTTGCATTATATAACTTTTTAAATTGAAAGGGAGATCCAGAACCTCATGTGTTTTACTTCATATTGGTAAAGGGAATGTTATGCAGTGTAAAGAGGGTCTGAAGTTGGAAAGAGAGGTGCGGAGCACTCGCCTGTCACGGAGGCAGATCCAGCACATCCCTTGCAGCTGGGGCAGCTCTGAGATGGGGGAACAGGAGAGGAGAAATTAATTGTTTATAGCATTAGGCCAAATTGGCAGCTACTTAATATGAACTTGGGTATGCTTACCCACATGCCCCGATTATACCTCCTGCTGGAATGTAGATAGCAGTGCACCACGTACACTGCTTGGTAGGATTTGGTTGTGACAGGAAAACTGCTATAATGAAAATTAAAAAAACTAGTAACAACGCTTATGCTTCTTTTTAACAACACCAAAAAGATCAATCTAGACAACCCTGCCAGCTCTCTTTCACTGTATGCTTTCTTATATGACTAGGGTAGATTTTGAACCACCTGGCTTCAATGTAGTGGGAGATCATGTATTAAACAAATCCAGGAAGAAGACACCAAAAAGACATTATTTGGGATGTGGTGGGGGTTTTGTGTGTGTGTTTTGGGATTTTTTTGGTTTTGTTGGTTGGTTGGTTGGAGTTTTTTTCCCTCAATGTCTGATTCAGGAATATTTGATGGTGAGAAAGCTTTATGAAATAGCTTTGATTTCATCAGATACTGTCAGAGACGAGGACTATTCAGCAAGTGTGGAAACTCCCTCACCTGATTCTGAGGGCAGATAGCTATCGAAGGCTGACTGCCGTCATGGGTAATAAAATTGTACTGTGGGTGTTGATAGAAACTGGCTAATTAATAGACCATTACTGTGCTGTCATTGACTAACATTTGAACCCTTTGAGACTAGTTACGCTGGCAAAAATCTGGAGGAACTCTCAGAATCTGGTTAAACTTGGATTTAATGAGACGCTTTGACCTGGATTTCTCCTCTCTTCTTTTCTCAAGATCTCAGAGTCACCCTGACAAACTGGAGTGTGTGAGGGGAGAAATGGTTTGACACATTGGGTTTTCTCAGTCTTGCGGTTCCAGCAAGGGGTAATCTCAGTTAAACATCTTTTGGGATGGTGCAGCAATGATTCAGGAGAAGGCTGACAAGGACATTAGCAGGGAGTAGCAGGGAAGAGAGAGGTATTATCCAGAGCTGCAGAAAATGCCTGGTCAGGAATACAAGAAATGAGAAAAAGTGAAGAGTGAAAGAAAGAGAAGTAACAGCAGCATTTAACCCAGGGAGAAATTGTCAAAGTGATTTCTGCAGCAGTGGGAAGGAGAAAGTACGAGGAAAAGCCAGATTTATGGAGGAGCAGATAACATGAGATTGGAGCCTGTCGAAGGTTGAAGGAAAGTTAGAAAAAGGAAAAAAAAGGCATCAATTTTGCATTCTTATTCCTAGCTGTTAACCAGCTTTTGCACCCTGGAGGCTGGCTATCTCCACCGAGTGCCTTGGGAAACCAACCCAAAGGTTGCGTCCAGCTGCAGGAGCCAAAGCAGACAAGCAGGGCTCCATTTCCAGCACCAAATTTTGGCTGCTGTGAGCACAGCCGAGCTATTCATCAAACGTTTGCACCATCTGCGGAGAGCAATGGCAGGGCAGCACACAGCCTGCCCGTCTCTCTCCTGCAAAGCTATTTCTGCTCAGTCCCTTTGCACAAAGCAACACAATCTTCAGGAGGAAAGCTGCGAAAATGTAACTTGTTGGGGTCCTGGGAGATGCTTCTCCTCTAGACCCCCCTGACCAAAGTGCATCAAATCATCTTAAAATAGAAGAAAAACTGAACGCACATCTCTACTCCCAGATAATCCATCCAAATTCTTCCGGAGAGCCTCATTCATGGCACAGAGTTCCCAGGAGGACTTGCTGCCTTCAAGGACTAGTTAGCTGTACAAACATACCATTTGCTTTTGCATCTCTTTGAACTATCCTCAAAACACCGGCATAATAATTGGATACCCTTACTCTGCTGGCCTGTGCAGCATGGGTCATATATGTAAACATCAAACTCAAATAACAACCCCCAAATTTAATTTCTTTCTACCTAAACAAGTTCTTTTATCATAAAGCAATAAATTTGTCTTGGTGCTAGCAATTTGTTGCGGGTGACATAACACTGCAAATTGATTAATCGCTACTGTACACGACAAAATGAGAAAAGCAAGGAATTATTATGAATAGCGTCCATCTGATACAGTAGGGATTCATTATTCAAAAGTGTTAGCTAGTGGTTAGCTATCCCCTTGTTGCAGATTACATTCATTTGCAGAATCCTACATCATGCTTACACAAATCAACAAACATGCATTTATTAAGACATGGAATGAAAGCTATTAAAATGTGAAAAATTGCCTTTTTCTTTAAAAAAAATGAGTCAAATTTGGTGGTAGCTTTTTTTTTTTTTTTGGTGTGGGATGTTTCTATGTGGCTAAAGCAAAGAAGCTTTTCACATTATTTCTGTGTTTGCATCTAGAACCAGTCACACCAAACTAAGTCAATTGATATTAGTTGTTAGTATCTTACAGTGAGCCTTTGTATTGCAGGTTGGAGGACTTGGCATACCAGAAGTGTTGGGCTAAAATTATAAATGTAGTAAAATAGGCTCTCTTTGCATTTTGAAGCAGATTTTAATTTTTAGCATTATATATGTACCAACAGACTGCAATCATGCCTGAGGAACTTGTTCTGCTTGAGGTGAAGTACAAAAGGGTCAACAAAAGAAGAGTTCTTCCCTCTGATAAAGTGCAAAAGCAGTATTTAGGTCCAAGAAGATCCGCGTTTGCCAGGTTGAACGTGGGACCTTGTGTTAAGCGTGAAATTATTCCGAAAAAAATAAATTTCAGATGCAAACTACAGAAAAAGCATGATCCAGACCCCTTTGTTGTATAGTGGTCTTGGTATCTGAGGAGCATCAACTTCTTCTGAGACTGGGAGCAAGGTTTTGTGTGTCCATCTCTATCACACATGAGTGATGTATCTAAGCTTGTCATCACTGTGAGGCAATTCGTGTTCTCCATGTAAGCAGGTCTTGGCATAATAACACAGGGAAAAGATTGGTTTAACTTTTGAGGCAGGGCATGAAGAAAATATATTATTTTCTTCTGTTCCTGTTTCAGGAGCTCTTGCACTCCCGCTTTGTGATGCTTCTACAGATAATAGGATTAAGGGCATCAAACAGCGAACTTTCCCTGCCTCCTCCCCTCCCTCTGCACCTCCTGTTGGTGCAAAGTGCTTTTCCTTCTCTTTGGAAAATTGCTTCCATCATGCGTTGCTTGCGGAAAGGAACACACTAACTGTGGAAGCAGCAGTTCAGCAACAGCTCAGTCTTTGAACTCAGGTCTCTTGTCTTTTAGCTCTGCTCTGAAATGCCACATGCTAAATTGTTTTAATGGCTACTTGCAGTGAATCATCTCTAAAATATCACCAACAGAGGATTTTTTAAATGTTGCTGGAGTTTTAAAGTGAGGTTAGTAATTTCACTTGGATGTTCTGTATAAGAAAAGAAAATAGTACTGAAAAAATGAAAACAAGCATGTACAATAGGGGTGTTAGGTCCACAGTACATAATATTAGTGCATTCTGATATTGATTATTGGTTACTCTTTTAGGTCTAGTTTCATTAACATGTTGTGATTAGACTAGTTGAGATACCTATGAGGTGTTAACATGGGTCTCATGCTGAGAAAGATGTCCCCAAGCCTGTTACTCAGCTTCCCTGAGCGATGTGGGCCCTAAGACAGCAAAACAGCTTCGTGCTGTGGATGACTTCTCCTTGCTTGAGTCCACTGAAGCCGTGTAGACCTCAGTAACCATTTCTTTGCCCAAAGAATCACTAAAACCACATCACTTCTCAGCCAGGACTGGAGCCAGCACCTGCTCTCCTGGTTTTAATGCTGCTGCAAATCTGGCTTGTGCTTCTAAAGAGGATGCTGCTGTTTTCTCCTGGAGCACTCACAACAGTCAGCCATGCCAATCTGTCCTTTCCAGACTGTTTTAGGTGCCCTCATTTCATGGGAACTGGCTGACTCATTTAAAACAAGAAGGCAGCGTGCTGCATGGTATAACTCAGCACAAGCCCTGCCTGGTGAGCAGAGCAGCGATGCTCACCGGACCGCCTTCCTCTGCACCCGCCGCTGTTAAAACACAGAAAGGAAAAAAAAATGCTGTTGAATGAGGACTTACGCTCTGCTCAGGGGTGATGGCCTGTGAGGACAAACATGGGAATCTCTTCACACCAGCCCTGCCTGAGCCGCCCCATTAAACGTGCCCTGTGCAGCCAGGGGAAGACTGCGGGGACATTGGGTGACAGGTGCACAGTGAGACTGGGAGGTCCAGCTCTTCCCCCGGTGACACGGGGATGGACATCAGACCCTGCTGAGGACCTGAGGCTTGTGTCCTGAAGGACAACAGTGACAAACCCGGTTACAGCTGTAATCCAAGTCCCAGGGGAAATCCTGACCTCCTTGGTGGTTAAATGGGATCCTGAGGTTCTGACTGGCTCTGATAAGGGTTTAGGGGGAAAGGAGACAGGATATTTTGCTTACCCCTTCAGTAGCAGCTACAGTACAAAATAATTGACACTGAATTCCAGATCACTTATGTTTTTAATCTAATTCTGGACTCAGACTTGATTCAGCAAAGAGGTTTATGGCCTTTTAAGGTACCGTCAAATCGCTGTTCTATCTAGAACTGCAACAGAGTCAATTCCTGCAGCAAATTAGCTCTTGGCCATTCATCTCTGTGCTAGGTAAGCCATTTCCATCAGCCACCTACAGTTTTAATGAGAGGAATGAAGGGAAGAAAAAGAAAGATTTCTGTCTGGGCAGTCCTTCTTTGCCCTGGGAGTATTTCTGTGCTGCTGTGCAGAGAAAAGTTAATCTTTCTTGACGGGTGATGCATGTGGATAGTACTTCATGTATTTGATACTGAATGCTTGCTATAGCTCAGTGATCCCGTATAAACACTGCAGAAGCAGAGGGGACCCTGCGAGAGGAAAAGATCTGTCTTAAATCTCCGTGTCTGTCACATCACAAAATCCTTCTGTAATGACATGCAAACTTCAGAGAGGCTGCAGCATCTCTGTCTTGTCAGGGAGACACTTGGCTGTTAATGACTAACTTCCCAGTGACAGCATTTCTTTCTGTAGCTTGCTTCCCCTTGGATTTTTGCAAAAGCGTCCACAAAATAAATAGAAAAGTAAAAGCAATCCGTCAAGGGCAGGCGACTTGTGTAGGTGGAGAGCAGGAATCTGCACCCAAATCAATTGGACCAATTTGTTGGGTTTTTTTTTTCCCAACGTGGCAGCATCTTCCTTCCTTCCCTCTTGATCCCTTCACCTTGAGCAAGAATGGGGCTTTGCAGAGGTGACTTACTGTTTAAAAGACAGAAGAGTGACTTTATACAGGATAAAAATGGGTTTGAAATTCAGTTACAAGACGGTTATAAACTGGTGCCTTTGCTAGTTTGCTTACAGTATTTGCTGAGCATGTCTGCTAACAGCCTGGTCTTGCACTTGTGCCTGTCAGCATAACTTTGCTGAAGTCAGGGCAGCAAATCGGCCACATACCAGCTGGGGAGTTGACCACTGGACCTGGAGTTCAAGGTAAATGTTTATGAAGGGAGAAAGTCCTCTCTAGATAGTACCATTGCAGGGGAAAAAAAAGCTGGTCCGAATCTCTTTAAGTCTCAGTTTATCTGTTGTCATTAAGAGATCTTTGAATCTACATTCAGGACAAAATCCTGTGAAATAGCTATCAATGGCTCCTGCATCAGAGACAAGCGAGGGCTCCCTTACAAAGCTTCTGGATGCAGTCACATAGACCTCTAATTCTCCCTGGTTCTCTAATTAAAGAGTAGCAAAACCTTAATCTTCCCTAGAAATGCTTTGTCAGTAGGCAGTGGCGGTCTGCCTGCAGAGTTAAGTACATCAGAGATTTCATCTCCTTACAAATGTTGACCTCCAGCAAGGCATCGTAAGTACACTGGCAGAAAAAAAAAAATAGACGAAGACGTTTTGTGAGTAATGTCCTGTCTCCATGAGCCAAGGAGATCAGCGGGGTGGATGTGGGGTATCTCAGGCTGCTTACAGCCACCACACGGGCTCCCCCAAAATCTAGTCTGAAAGTCTTTGATTACAGGTAGGCACAAAGTATGCAGCGCTTTACCACAACCACCTGCAAATATCACCCTGCAACTTTGCCTCTGTCCTCACATTGTTTATTGAATTGCGGAGATTCATCCTGTAAATTACTCACTATGCAATGGAGCAAATGGGAAGAGAAACAAGGTATGGAGAGATCTGTGTTAGTATAGGAGAAGGAATAGGAAAATAGGAATAGGAACGGGAATAGTTATATGTCTGTTCCAAGGTTATCTGAAGGGCAGGGGCAGGCCTGGGAAAAGCCAATGCTCTATCCATTATGTGCCTTTCTAAAAGACTCGTGAGTTTGATGTAAATGGCACGTCTGCCCGCCACCTCCCGGGCTGTGCTCTGCTCTGCCATTTAACTGCACACCTCTCGACAGGTCACGTCCTCAGCAGAGGTGATTGAATGGGGGCATCCTCACGTTTCGACGGAAATGAGTAACAGGAGGGATGAATGGAGGTGAATATGCATCGTGCCCTTTGTCAATACATCATTTTACTCCTAGCGGAAGAAAAGGGAGCCGGGCTTTTATTTACCTACTGGCTGAGCAAAGGCCAACAATCCTCACTCTGTCAAATTACTTAAGTCTAGCGAATGCTGTAAGACCTGAACCAAAAAGGATTTTAAAGCTGGTGAAAGATTGTCATGGGGTGGGCTATGCAGCTTTTATAAAACAATTGCATCAAGCTTGGGAAGGGAAAGAATCTAAGGCCATTAACCCAGCAAGAGATGAGGCTGTCAGCAGAGCCAGAGAGCATTAAACGTCCATTTGCAACGTATTTTCAGTGGGAATCAGTCACCAAACTTCTTCACATACCTTTGAAAGCCCCAGCCTAACACGGATGGGATGGGCGCTGTTGTGTTCTTACTCCATCTGACAGGGATGGGTGGGAAGTGAAAAGGGGACGTTTCTTGGTAGGGGCAGCAGAGAGGAGGTGGGGTCTCTCCCAGGCTGCCACTGAGCTGCTGCTCATAGTTTCACGTCTCTGAACTGCAAAAGACCTGGTTCCCCACTCCTCAGCCCCACTGTGGAAGCCAAGAGCAGGAATTTAAATTCTCTGTTCACAGGTGCAAGTGGCCACCTAGGGTGGAAGGTTGTGGTGGTTCTCCGAGGACATAAAGGTCTGGGGCTATGAAAGTGCATTTCTTATCCCTCTAAGATGCTGAAAGCCCATGCATTGAGCTGTTGGAAATCACTGGATCAAAATGAGCTCTGGAAATGCAAAGTGCATTTGTTTATTTCGAAACAAAGCTGACTCTTATTGAAAAAAACGAATAAAGTGTGCAGGGGAATCAGTGGATAAGAGGAGGAAAAAATAGAGCTGATCACAAGGCAGCAATAGATATGACTTTTGAAAAGGCTTTTTTTCTTCTTGCCCAAACCAGGGAGGAAGGAAAGAGAAGAAGCAACTTGGATTGGCATCAAAACCCTCTTATCTCACACATTTACACTCTCCACTGCACAGATTACTCTAGTTCACCTTTAATTTGCCTTTTGATAGTTATAGGCTGATACCAAATACTCCTGAAAGCTGACACTTGGCAAATAGCACATTGCACTCCCATCTCAAGTGCATGACATGAGAGAAGGATTTGAAGCCATCAGAGCTGCAAAATCTATTGCTGATGTGAACCTACGACATTTTAACACGACTTGATTTTGCTATTCCTGTGCATCCTATACGTGTAAGTATGACAGAGGGACATCTATTTTAAAAATACCAAAGCAAAGTGACAATGATATACGCTGGACATCTCACATCAGAAACATCTCCCTCCACTTCCCTTCCTTTTTGGCAAAATTTCAACAGCCGAGCTGCTGCCTGTGCCCTTACATTCATCCATGCAGGCAGCTGATTTCTCCGTCACTCTCCTCACCCCAGAAAGATTCTCCAGAGTCTCCTCTTTGTCACTGACACCCTGAGGGGCCCTGGGCTTTGCAGTGCTCGATAAGGAGCCTCCATGCAGACATGCTCAAGGGTTCAGATATGTCGTATCGCCGCTGCCCGAGCTGTCAAGAGGACAAAGAGCAACGAGATAGTTGCACGGCATTAAATAATTGGGAACTAAGTGGATTGCTTCCTGGTACTGGAAAAACACCTCGCTGTTGATGACCTCAACAGAGGAGGAAACAGGATCACATGCACGTTGTGCGTGAATAACCAGCAAAGATTTGAACCCAGCTGTACTGTATGAACCCAGTTCCTGCTCTTACTGTTTTGTCTGAATTTTGCCTTCTGCATTTTAAACCTACTGCTTCTTGTTGTACTGACAGTAAACCCAGACACTGTTTTCATCATACTTTGAAGCAAAGACCATTGCCTTCAACAGTGGTCTGTTCATTATACGAAATAACTGTTGAAATGCATGTTCTAATGATGAATAATCCTGTTTATAGATAGGATTTTTTGGCAAAAGTTCACATTTAAAAAAACGGCTCTGGAACATTGTGACCAAAAGAACAACAAAAGTTTCCATGTGATTCCATGAGAATAGAGCAAAACCACACTCTCACCTCTGATTTTTATGTTTTGTGGTTTTTTTAATCTACATAGTTCAATAAAATGGGACATATGAAGCTTGGCTTCCAGCCCTAACAAGGAGTAAATGCTCTGGTTGATGGTTTACTGATACTCTCCCTCCATCCGACACACTGTACAGGTATGACACAGACAGTGTTTGCATCACACTACAGTGGCATAAATCTCAAACACATCACAGAGCAGCATCTGGTGTGTTGTAAAAGTGATGTTGAAACAGCTTCTTTTATTTATTTATTTAGCATTTGTTACTCACTAGAGTGGTACTAGAAGAAGACACTGATTTGCATTTGTTTGGCCAGGGTATTTAGATATGAACCTTTAGCTGATCTGGGCAATAATTAAGGCTAAACACAGGCTCACATACAGCAAGGGGAAAATTCTATAAGGGCTTTGCCATCAGTTCCCATTGCTGCTCACAACCACATTTCCCTTCTCTGCTGTCCAGATTTGTTGTCTTGTGTATTTCTAAATCAGCATGTCAGCCAACATGGTCACACATAATTAAACATCTGGCAAATTTACCATGAAATTAAGTCCCAAGGAGTGTCCAGTGAAGTGCTTGGGAATGGGACGGGGTTGGTTTGGGGAACAAGGCTCATCCTCTGGCTGCTGGGGACGTCCGCAAGCTGAGGGACCTCTGTGCTTCTGCAGTAACAGACTGACCAGTAGATATTTCTCTGCTCTGTAAGGACATTGCTTTAAGCAAAACAGAGACAAAAAAAGATGCAATATATTAGGTTTCGGCTTGATCTACACTAAAGACAGCCCTCTTGCATACTTTGCCTCTTTGGCTGGGCAAGTGGTCCAACAGGTCACCTGGCTGCTGCCTCTCGAAATGGATAAGGGCTGAGCTGTTATCACCTTTCCTTCAGCAGGAGCACTGTGTTTGGTATCTACCTTTCACTGATTTAAAAACACAAAACAAACAAATAAGAAATGGAAATTGCATGTCAGGCAGACAATACAAGCCTCACTTCCTTAGAAAAATATGATGAAAGCTAGTCAGAAAAAAGCTATTTTCTCATAGGCTATTGCTTTTCTATCACGTTTGTCTTGCTCCAGCCACCAGATAAGAGTTTTCAGTTTGATACTCTAATTCTAGGACATGAGATATGAACCTGCATTGCCCATAAGAACTGTGAATAGTTCCTGTTTACATTCTTCTTGCTGTTTCATCTCTGTTTTTTCCATAGCAGTTAATGAAAAAATAATGATAAACAAGAAGCCAAACAAAATGAGTTTGTCAGAACATGTTTTGCAAGCCATGGACCCCAACGCTCTTTCGAAAGAAAAAAGATGTTTTGTTCCTTGATGAGATAGATCATCATGGCTCTCCAAGACCTCGCCCTTCATCCATGGCAACATCACCCTCTCCCTGCCTTTTCCCACACATCTTTTTTATTATGGCAAACCCAGCCAGGCAGGGTTTTTCTTGCTCCTCACAAGAAGGATCCTTTGCCCCCCTGAGGTCACCCAGAATATTTACCCCCATTTCTCCTCACTCACCAGACTGGGGCTGCTCCCATTCCCTGCCCTCTGCCCCTGACATTGCCATGCACCACATCGAAGAATTGTTGTTATAACTCTCCTCTTTCCCCAACTAAAATATACTTGATTGGGAGGGAGAGGGAGAACGGAGAAATAGCTGGGTTTATTTTAATAGTTTCCACTCTCAGTTCAGTTTTATAGTACAGTATATTTAACTTTAACGTATGGACAGCTGGATGCATTTAACAGCACAATGGAAAGAATTTAGCAAGTATACATTACAGGCCATGTATTTGGAGCTGATCACCATGTATTTCTTCATAATATTTAGATGCGCCTGTTACAGATTGTGACGGGCTGATCAAAATACGTTTGTGTCAGGTAAGATTTATCATAGATGAGTCTCTTTATTTCTTTACTTACTAAAACTCTTCCTAGAGGAAGAAGCTCAGTTTAGCTGATATCAGCAAGTTTAGCCCGATGCTTATGATAGGGTTACTTGCCTTCTCTGCAGAAGCCCCCCCCAAAAAGCTGTAAATACACAGAAATATAGGGGCATATTCTGAGCACAGACTGTGGGCACATTACTCCACTTGTGGTGTCACCTTCACCAGCAAACCAGATGGAGGGTGAAGGATCACCAAAGGATCAGAACCTGTCCCATATACCCCCCCTCCATACACTGTAGTAGTGGAAAACAGCTTCCGCCATGAGACAGAGCTATAAATCCCTTGCATCTTTCCATCGGAGCAGCATCCCTCTCTGAACTGGCTGGTTACCACCTTGCACCCTCTCTACAGCACTCTGGGGATTTTTTCAGTGACAGGCAGTGGAAACAGGCAGTAATCTCCTATTTTTTCTCTCAGAAATAAGAAAATAATCTTCAGCAATACCTTAAAATTCATTTGCCTTTTATTAAAAAACAAACTAAGAAACCAACCCCACCGGACCAACAAAAAGCCCCACTATGTCCATTATAATAAAATAACCTCCTTCACTACTTTTATGCCTAGGTGCCTGAATGACATGATTTTATAAAAATTATCTTGCTGTCTCTGGTTTGTTGCTCAGTGCCTATTGCAGGAATGCAAACAGAAGGCAAATCAGCCAAGTGACTTGCTAGGATATTTAGCCAGCTTTCTTTCTGATGCTGGAAAATAGTAACAGCTTAATTTTTCAGTAGACTTGTTTTTTTCGCCTGTGTGTGTTTTAAAAGTGCTGTTTTCTCCTGCTACGGTGGGGTCACATGATCAATACTGACAAAATGTAAGGGGTTGTATTTAAAAGGTATCTTATAAAAACGCTAAAGAGAAGTCGGAGCTCAGGAACAGCAACACTTATGATTTGGAGAGATTCCAACAAGTAATACAGCTCAAGCCCGCTTTCCAAGCTGTGAACAAGCTTCAGTTATTTGGGAAATTATGATAGTTTTAGAAGTGTTTGGGTAGATATGTTGCTTTGCCTCTAAGCATTGGGGGAGGGAGAAAAGAAGGAGAAAGATGCTCAAGGAGAAAAACCCCTTTGGAGGAAAGACCAAATCATTGGAAACCTCTGAAGTGTTCGCATTAATGTCATGTCATTACACCGTATTGCTGCACAGGTTAATATAATTGGGTTACTGTGTGTGAGCAATGATCCATAGCATGTTATGGCACTGAAACAAATGACATTTAACCAAGAGATTTGTAAGGCACCTTGTTATCTGCATGGTGAGCAATTGCAACAGAGAGTCAGATTGCTAGACGAGCGACTGACAAATTAGTTGTTGGGTTTACTGGACAGCCTGGATTTATAACCACACAATTCCAACATAATTTATTAGATCCATAAACAGACAGATCCAGTGTTTTTACTTAGATTACACTCTTATTGCAGCTTCTGATCCTGTCCCGTTTGTAGCGCTGCTACAGGCTGGTTGTATTATTCATGTAACACTCAGTCCTTGGTTGTGGGCAAGGTGAGCCTAAAGCAATAAACTGCAGGTTTCTAGCAACAAAAGTATCTACAGCCCAGTTTATAAACAAATAATTTGCAGATGCATATGGTCCCTCTCTCCAACTTTAGTCTCTCCAAGAAGTGAAGGATGCAAATAGAAGGGATAAAAGATAAAAATTCAGTTCAGAAAAAGATCTTCCCTTTTTGTCTCCTGGTTGAACAGATGTCAAAGCCCCTTGCCTGTATGTTAAACAATAAAGACAAACTGAATGAAATGTAGCGGGGAAAAGGGCTCGGTCTCACCCAAATGGTCATGGTGGTGTGTCTCCATCTTGGCCTCTGGGAAAAGGAAATCTCCCCATTTCTTTCTTTTCTGATCTGGGCTGGAGAGCACAAAGCTCAGCATTGCCCTGGCTGCAGGACAAAGTTGTGTCCTTGCTGGAAGGGCTTTCTTTAAATAGTCATTGAAAAAGAACCCATAGTTTCACCAGGCAGATTATTCCAAATCTTTAACTTGCATAATTGCCCCAATACCTGTCTACTATGCCTTAGGTAAATGACTTCTTTTTTTTTTCCCTCCAGGGACAAACGAAAGAAACAATCATCTCCCTCTTTCTGGCCCCCTCTAACAGAGTAGAGGACAGTTAGCAGGGGTGTCACCACGTACCCCCGCTGCTCCCCTGCACCTTGCCTTTCCTCTTCCCACCTTGCACAAATCCAAGTCTTTGCCATTTTTTTCAGCAGCTGTTTTGCATCCTTGCAGCCATTCGTCTTTGCAGTCACCAATGTGTCCAACATCACTGGTGGCACATGGTGCTCAGAGCTGGCCCCAGGCTCCCCTGGCCCTCAGGAGGTCAGCTCAAGGGAACAAGTGTGTCCCTCTCGTTTTTTTCCATTTGAGGAAATGATGAAATCTCACCTGTGTTTAGAATCTTGGCTCACACCAAAATTTTTATGAGGTGATAAAATGATCACCTTCAGGCTCGTAGCTGCTGACTTAGACCAAAATTGCAAGTCTGAGACTACCACCCAAGAGAGTATTCTTGCTCCTAATCCAGCTGACATCTTGGAATCACTTGTTCATTTTCCAGGTTGGAGGCCAGTTTTGTTTGGGCTAGATAAACTCTGGAGAGATGCCTAAGTTTTTTGGATGTTGCCCCACAGCAAATCTGACCTCCACTTCTTTTGGAAGTTTGCCTGTCTCCAGATAGGATTTAAAAACTCCTCTCATAGGTTGGTTGAGTCAAAAATAATGTGGGGTGGCTTGTGAGGCTGGCTCTGAGTTTTGACTGTAAGATGGTAAATGCTTTGAGTTAAGTAATGAAAATAAGAGAGGAGTCCAAACTCAACCAAAGTGCTGGAAAACCATGAACTGTGAGTTTGAAATCCCAGGCTGAGATGTGGAGCTGAATGAGCATCTCTCGGCATATGCTTGGGCTGAGCCACACTGATGACAGCAAAGAACCCAGGACCGAGGTTGTAATTTGTAAGCTGAGCAAACTGAATGGAAAACGTTGGCATCACAGATGAGGTGCTGGAGAGGACATGGCTGGAAGTGGAAAACAGGACATGGTCTTGCTGGTACTGACTGGTGCAGCTCCAGGCCCTCACCCATAAGCACAGCTGAGCCTGCTCTGCTCTTCCCTTGCTCCTACAGCTGCTAACAGCCTTGCTGAACACGTCCATCAGGGGTTCCCCTCATGTAAAGCTATTATTGTTAAAATAAACATGCGTTTAGCTTCACCATATAATATTTCACAAGCCTGAGGCACAGCAGTTGGAACGCATCTCCCCCAGCCTTGAAATAAGAGGCAACACGAATCGACGTGTTGGAGCGTTTTCAAGGTAAACACCGAAAGATTTTATTGATGCAGGCTTTGGTGTGGCTGTCACTATGGCCAGGGTGCTGCGTGCTGTGATATCCCTACGCCTGAAACGGCACTGTGCAAACTGATCCAAACTACGAGGTTTTTAAACATATTTCACAACTAGCTGCTGCAGGAGTTTGGTCTGGTTTTATCAGATGCACTGGATATTTGAGTCCATGCCTGAACCAGTGTTAAACCGCGACTGGACTGAAGTATCAGAAAAACAAACCCTGCCTACCCCTGCCTGATAATAGAACTCTGTTTTTCTGAGCAGTTTTTGATGAGTTTCTTTCTTGGAATAATTTGATTCATTTTTAATATTGTAAAATATTACAGGCCAAGTTCATGCCTGGTTTAGCATCTCTTCAATTAATCTACCAACGGGTAAAAACAGTGAAAAACTTAGAACCAAACCAGAGAAAACCAGCGTTCTTCCTTGTTTTCTTTGAAGCATGTTCTATATGAAGATGCAATAGCAGATTTTATATAAAAGTGCCTAGTTAAAGCAAGCAACCAAACTGCATTCTGATTTTGCAGTGTTCAAGAAGAAAAAAACCCCACCCCTACTAAAAATTACTGAAAATGAAACTCAGCATAATGAGCAAAAGTAAACAGGGATGGCAGTGGAGGAGGAGAGGTGCTCAGCATATGGAGGGGTTAACTAAATCTGAGCTTGTGATACTGCTGTTGTTTTTGCCAGGGAGACTGGGGAGAAAATCCTAATGGACCTACTGGAAACTGTTAATGCATATTGGTTATGTGTACAAAAAGGACATGAAGCCAACAGAAGTGGCTAATGAAAAATTATGTGAGCATTCAGCTGTGAACATTATTCAGAGCCCTGATGGTGGTGGAGGGATGTGAATGATGCTGGTCAGGTGAAGAACTGAAAAGCCTGGTACGGTATCACCTTTCAAGCTGAATGCTGCCAGCACACTTAGGGAAATGTTGAATCACAGTTAGAAGATGAGATATAGTTTTAGGGAGATGGAGAGAGGCGTATTCCTAGCATACATTTCAAGAGAAAATACTGACTTGTTTTACAGGTGAATAAATAACCATTCCTTTGAGCAAACCGAGCCATCTAGTAGTATGCAGTGCTATTACTTAAGGTTCCATCACAAGCAAAAAATTCTGCGTGTTACCACTAATGGGAAAATCTTAGGGCTAGACGTAAGTAAGACAACTCCTTGTTACTCCCAGACACTTGGATTATCAAGGTTTAGGGCACAGGCACTCTTTGTGCAGCACCTAGCCCAGTGGGAGCTTGTTTTGGGATGGAAGCCTCCATGTGTTCCCACGGAAAAATATGCATATGGTCTTGAATACCCCAGATGCAGCTTTCTCATAGACAAACGGAGATGGAAACATTACATGTATTTCTAGGGGAGTTGGATTGTAGGAAAAACAGCTTTACAAAGTTTTTATTCCTACTGAATTTTCCTCTGTATTTTCACTGAAAGTTGAGGAAAGAAAAATGCAGCTCCCTTTTCCCATCGACTCAGCAGGATATTGCAAATTTCAAAAATTTCAATTTAGGGATGGGCTTTCTTACCCTCCAGCTAGTTGTCAGCATCAGCAAAGGTCTTAAAAGACCAATTTGTGTTCAAGATAAGAAAGCAAATTCTCCTTTCTGTTGCTGCCATGAGGCTGAGATGGGGAAGCTGGAGAGACAGAGATGTCCAGCTGTGACCTCTCTGCTGAGGTGGCCTCCTAAATTCATTTGTCTCATGGCCAGGATCCTTCCTCATGTCACCATTTCCATGGTGAAGCCAAAGAGGGAGCCAGAAAGTATTCTGCTGTCCTTTCCCTGTGTTGGGAGTGCTTTGGGCTACATAGCGTTACTTTAGGTCTTCGCTGGTTTAGGCTTCATTTGAGGAAATTATGAACCATCTTTCTAGAGAAGGGATTATATTTCCCTTAATTTAAATGGTTTTGAGCAAATAAGTACCAATTTGGATGTACTTTCCCATTTAATATTTCTGTGATTTATGCTTCTAAGCAACCCTTCTGCTATACTGTTTATATGCTCTCAAAGCTCATTTTTTAACTACAGTTAATCATGTTGAAGCAAAACATAACTCACAGTGAGATGATGCTGGCCAACTTTTATAACTTGGGCTACTGTATTGGATGTCAGCTCTGCCGCTAAAAATAACTACCCTGGGACAGGTGCCTTCCCTGAACAGCAAAATTTAATGCCACTTTTAAAAATCCTGGCCAAAAGCAGCCTTGGAGGGGAAGGGAAGAAACCCTTTAGCATTTGCAGGGGGAAGGACTGGTATTCCCAGTCCAAGAATGGAAAGCTGCTTGTTTGAAGTACTGATGAACAAACCGGCTGGACACAGAGCAAACAGCAGAGATTCAGAGCACTTTGGCCCATCTGCAGCTCCAGAAAACAGTTCAGTGACAGTCATGTGGGACCAAGAATTAAGGAAGGCCCAGGACAAATGCTTTGTGCCGTGTCCCTTTCTCTGCACAAAAAAATCTTTCAACCTCCTCCTGCTCTGGATGAAAAACCCCGTCCCCTGCCCTAGCTGTGCTCCTTGCTGCTCCTTGAACCAGGTACCAGCTCAACAGCATCCAAAGGCACCAGGCAAAACCACTCCCCAGCAGCAGCCCTGGTGCCAGGGTGAGAGCTGTATCTTCATTTTTTTGAAGACTGGAGCAAGGAATAAATGAATAGAGAAATGTGAGAGAAGAAGGTCGAGGGGTCTGCTTGCAACTGAGAAAATACCTGCAAGTGCTTTTTCTCTGACAGTTTGGCAGATGCACATGGCACTGCCTGTGCAATTTGTCTGCAATAGGGATGCACAGTTAAATGCACTCAATGTTTTAGTAATATAGATGGCAATATATTAAAAAAAAAGGTGTTTAACTGCATTGGCTAGACCCAATGGGCCAGGGAGGAGAGGGGAACTGAGGGTTCGCCATGGCTGGCTGAGGGTTTCTCTTTCCTGGGAGATTTAAACCAGCTAGCTGAGCTGCGGCTGGCAGAGCCCAGCGCAGGCTGCAGAGCCGTGGTTAACCCTGCCGAGCAGTGCAGCCGGTGTTGCAGGGTTGCTCTGGGGCTGTGAGCGAGCCTGTCTGAACCAACAGCTGCTGCAGAGATGTAACAGGATTACAGACATGATTTCTCCCCATTCTCTCTAGGTGCAAAGTCCTGCTTAATATCACATTGGTTTTCTGCATGTTTTTGGCTGGTTGGTTTTGTGGTTTTTTTGTTGTGGTGGTGGGGTTTTTTGTTCGTTTTTTTCCCCAGTGGGGTGAGAAGCCTTCCCAGGTGGTGAGATGTAAGTATCCCCGGAAACTTGTCAGCCACGAGGGAGCGAACAAGTAGCTTCAGCAAACAGAAACTATCAGGTTTCTCACACCTCCCCAGCGATGTGCAGCAGCTCTTCCCTCCAACTGCAGCTTCCAGGAGCCGGTGCTGCCCAGGCTGGGGGAGAAAGCAAAGAAACAACCCAGCTCCAGGAGAGCAGCCTTGTTCCAACGACCCTTTTGCTCACCTTTCTTGTCAGAAGTGTCCTTTGCTCCTTTGGGGTACAAAACCAAATGCAGCTGGATTTTCAGGGACTTGACAACAACTGTTCCAAGCCCCACACCTGCTGTTCACAATGTAGGGAAAGCTGGGACGTGGGTCTGGGGGAGCAAGCAGGATTAATGCACATACCTCCTTTTGCATCTTGCATGACTTTCCTATGCTTTGTGCCAAATTGTTCAGACCTTGTTCCTCCTTGCTACACCACCAGGAAAAAACAACCGACATGTAGCTCTAAGTCCTCCTTTTCCTCCAGGGCAGGGAAGAGAGGGAAATGCCTCTGTACAACACCTGACAGCCTACAGAGGAGAATTTTTTTCTGTGGTTGAGTCCTAGGGCCAAACACATCATCTGCAAGGATACGAAAGCTTTTACAGACTGTCTTTTGGAGCAAATACGATTTCACACACATTTACCTAATGACAGCTCTGAAAAACAAGAAAAATGACAATGAAACAAATTATTTTTCTGCCTTTAACCAGCATGCCCAGATCTGGACTCACATCACAACTGGCTGCCAGAAGGACTGTAGTGTTGCTGATTATTTATTTTGAGCAGCAAATGCCTACAGAGCTGTGCAACCTTTGGTTTTGAGGTAGCAGCATGTGTTCTGCAAACCCTGACATCTGAATTTATTCCCTTTCCAGGCTTTTCATTTGGAATTTGGCTTTGTAACTGAGTTTCTACAGAAACACGCTGGCAGGATAACTTTAACTGGTGCACTTAATCTTACCTGGTTAGTTTTATTTTTCTCTCATTCCTCCCCACCTTCTGAAGTTAAATATCTGTTAAACAAAACAGAAGAAAAAAATTAACTGTTAATCCATTAGAAGTTGAGTTTGCTGACAATGATACCTTTCGTTAGGACCAGCTTCCTGCATAGAATGAGATTAAGACCAGCCTTGGGTTTTTATTTATCTTCCCTTGAAAAGCATTGTAGATGCTTTTCAGATAGCAAATGCAATAAAAAAAAATCTAAAAAAAACAAACTTCAAAACAAACCAACAACAAAAAAACACCTTTATAATCAGAATGGATCTCTTTAAAAAGAGACCATTTAGGAGACTGATGTAAGAGGTAAATTATAGACTGCAAAGCGCAGGAAAGGCACCAGTTCCTTCATAGGGACGGAATTAAAGGAAAAAGTTTACTCAGATTGCCACAAGCCGATGGACAGGGTTCAATATATAGTTGACAACGCCAATATCTCTGTTCAGCACAGGTATTCTATCATTTTTTTTCAAGATTGAAACTTCTACGCACGAGTTTGATTCCATATGTGACTCCAAAGACACCTGGTTTTCCAGTGCCAGCTCTGCACAAAAGGCCAGATTTCCCACTGTGTAAATCTGTGTAATTCCACTGACATCAGTAAAGTTGCATCAACTTTAAACTGGGTGATCTGCCCAAAGTATCCTTTTGGTCTATGTGGTGTGTGATTGAGATACATTTTCACAAAGGTGAAGATTGGGAAGCGTAACACTTTCTGGTAGAAAAAAATGGATATGATTTCTATTTCCAGCCTGTCCCATTTATTTATTAATTGCTGATTAGGAGCTGCAAGCAGAGGAGACAACACTTGCATGTATGTTCTAGGAATAGCTGGTGTTGAGGTGAAACATCTTATTCAAATATCCTACGAGAAATGGAAATATTGAAGTGTGTTGCTGTTATATATATGGAGATTTTATAAGGATGTTCTTCTCCTTTCCTCCCCAACTCCCTGAGTCCTTAAGAGAAAATTTGTGAATTAACATAGTCCTTAAATATGGCCATTAAATTTGAGTAGAAAACGGACATGAGTTCAAGACATACGAAACAGGGACATTGCTTTTTAACTGTTTTATATTTCTGCATTTGCCTTCATCGGGTTTAGTACCTACACTAAAACTCATGGAAAGACTTGGAAAAACTTGCATCTTAAGTACCTTGCCAAATATCTTTGCTGGTTCGTAAGTGTTTCCATAGATTTTGGTTCAGTAAATGCACTTTTGTTATCTAATATTTATACTGCAGGAATAGCCAAAGCCATGTTCTGACATCATTAGGAGATGACAGTGAATGTGCCTCCAGACACCTCCTTAATCTTGATCTACTTTGCAGAGCTAAGATTAGCAGGGGAGACACACCCTACCTTACCCCTTTGGATTTATTTTAACTCTTAATTTTCCAGGTAGCACTGTTTTGAAGTGATAATTGCAAGACCCTCATGTCCTATTTACATTACATTTGTGACTACTTTGAAACTTAGCCCCATCATACATAGAACAGATAATGTTTTATTCTTTATGAATAGATCGCCTGGGTTCATGGGTGATGACAACAGCCTTGAAGAAAAGTAGATAACGAAGCCAGAGCCATTGGCAGTTGTATTTTATTTATTTCGTGTTATCCAGCCAGCACTAATTGTTACCTGTTTTCACAAAATATGCTTTTATCAGTATTTTCACCCAGGATCTTCATTTGGTACAAAGTCAAAGTCTTATCTTAGACTATCGCTCCAAATTAGGTCACACAAAGGAATCCAGCATCTGTGCAATAGCCCAGGTCACACCGCTATTTATGGAATGGATACTAGTACAGTCTTTGTGAGTGCATGATATATGAACTGTATGTATTTCCTTGATAAATTGTTTTTAAATATTTCCTCCTTTTTATTAATTGAAGAGGAAACTCATGTATCAATGACATTTTTATGCTGGTTTACACATAAATTATTTTCCTGTGATGTTCATTTTTATTATTATTGCCGATATTATAGCAAATGCATTTTTTTTGCCTTGTAAACAAGATTTTGCTTACAGCTAAATGAAAAGAAGAGAAGTTAATCACGTTGAAATAATAGGTTTAAAAAGGTAATTCAGTAATGTTTGGCTGATGTTTAATCTTCCCCAATAGAAGCCATGCCGAGAGAAATGACAGAAATTCTGTTTTTGTAATTAAACAGTATCCATCACTGGCAGGGCAGCTGAAGGAGAGCTGAAATATTGCAGTGACTGTCTACTCCTGGCAAAGCCTCCCAGTAGGGACTTCAAGGTTTGTTAAGTGACAGTGGTGGCTGCAAACCTTGAAAAGGAAAAGCATCATCACAGCTTTCAGTATAAGAACTGAACGTTGTGGGTCGCTTCACTGCTTCCAGGAGGAAGTGAAGTTTTTTCTAAGCCCATTAAAAAAGATGCTCACCATCAGATGTGCCTGAAAACAGCCTCCATCTTTCAGCAGAACAGTACAAACGATCACCCAAGATACTTCTATGAGCCTTTTTCCCATGAAATCTAAATGTGTCTCACTGTAACATGTTTTCTATCCCCAAAGGAAGTTTTATCTTCCTTGTTTTCGAGATGGAGAACTGAGGCTTGCTGATAGCGTGCAGTCCAGCCCCTCCGTCCTTGAAGATCAAAAACGAGTTAAATACTGAGGGTATGGGTCTCATGAGTTGTTCAAGATAATGAAAGAAATATGTGGCTTTTTCACAATGACATCTCCACAGAAGATCCTTCTTTTCACACTGCTGTGCTTGCCAGCATCCATCCTGGACTCCTGGATCTATGCCTTGTTTGCTTCCGTGTGAACGTGACTCTGCTTTCCTCTGCTCACAATGTGTTCTGTCCCAAGCACTGTGTTACAGGAGGAAAAGATTCAGAGGAGCAGCTTCTGCCTCTTGGTCTGTTTGGTTTCCGAGAATTTAAGTCAAGTGTGTCAGGTTGTATCAGACTCTCAAGCTCTGCTGACCAGTGTGCTGCAGAGCGGTGCAGTGCTATGGATTTTGGTGCTACAGCCAGAAAATAGCTTTTTCACTTTTAGGTTATTTGCCATGCAGAGACCTCTTTCAAATTCACTTTGAACTTCTGTGAAGAGCCTGTAACTGATGTATCACCAGCCAGTTTTGAGGACAACACTGAGATTTCACGGCAACTTCCAAAAATCCAAATTCATCCTTTACATCTTTTGCAACCAAGTTAATACTCATGCCCATGAGGGAGAAGAGAAAGCATAAAGCATTCAGTTCCTTAAAGACCTACCTGAAATGGCTCATCTGCCTTCACTGTAGACAACAGTTTACCTTCTTTCATGTATAATCCATTTCCAAACCTGGAATCAGGGTCGTAGCTTTGCCTAAAGTCCTAGCAGAGTCCAGCCTGTTCTCACCAGCCTTCAGTACCACAAGCTTCAACACATCCCTAGGCAACCTACTGACATGCAGTGGCAGTTGAGTTACAAGACCATTTTAAGCACATCTTCTGAAATTTTTCACTCGCAAGGTTGTTTATTATCAGGAACTACGTTTCATATTTCCTGATCCACTTGACGAGTTTTTCAAAGTGGGGTCATATCCTAAATCTCCCTTACTGAAAGTGTGTCTGAGTTTGACCCTGCTGTCCTGAGGGGACAAGCATGCTACGTTTATTTATGCTATGTTTTTACCGTACTAGTTTGGATATCATGTGTTCTGATCTTGCATGCCAGCTTGGTCAAATGGGTAATTAGTGCTGTTATAGCATAAGTGAAAATAAAGTGACTTCTATGAAAAATAGTTTTCAAACACTGCGACACGCCCACCTGGGAGAGTCTAAATTGGCTGGAGGGGAATGGTTATTGGGAAAAAAGTTAATTTGCTTTTGAGTGAGGAATTCCTTTCAGGATCACAGTGGCAGTAATTGCATCAAAACAGCAATATCAAGCCTGAGTTTGACACCTAGCCAATTCCTCTCAAGCCATCACCTCTAGTTTCAGGTCTGACTGCTCTTTCTTACCACTTCTGAAAGAAATGCAGCAAGGGAGAGGACCCGAGAGTCCAAATCCCACAGGGACCAGTGGAAAGATCAAAAGGCTTTGAAGCTGGTCCACCTCGAAGTCCTCTGCCTTAGCCACACACTCGCTTTCTGTGCTTGAGTTAAGCATATAATTCCCAGCCGCTCAGAAGAACAGTAGTTTTTTTACATTTGTCTTTAGGTTTGTTTTCTGCTTGGCAGCTGAACGGGCAATTTGCAGCTCCCCATGAAGAGCAAGCCCAGTGGGCAAATGGCACTTAGTGTGTGAGCTCTGAATGAAAGTTACATTTCCTTTTTTCCCCTCTGTAGTTTGAACCTCCAGCAAACTTCCCCCTGCAGCTCTGGAAAATATAAACAATCCCTTTGCTGTTAGAAACCAGCATGATCAAGCTTTGATTTGTGATTTTCTAGGGAAGAACCGTATCATCCTTCAGTGAGAAGATGTGCATGTTGGAGTCACAGAAGCAGGTCAGTCTCAAACTGCATCTAATTAGGCAGATTTCTATTGTTTAGCCAAGCAGATGTATCCATCACTGAACATTAGGTGCTGCATCATTCAGTCACAACAGCTTCTAGGTCCTTAGAAATGCAAAAATAAGAAATCTCCTCTGTTTACTGGCTGGTGTTTCGACCCATGCAGTAATGATCACTTTGTGGTATCAGTAAGAAAATGAATCAAGTAGCTGTGTATGAGCCACTTCAAGTGGGTCCCCAGCTTTGGGATCTGTGCTTAAAGCATTTCCTAAGAGAAGGAAAGCCATGAAAATGCTTGATTCTTTCCCCAGGCATGTTTTCATTCTTTCCCACCCTCTTTAAGGTCACATTAACTTTTTCTCAAGGATTTTTAAATATAATCAGACATAAATGGTATTTGATGGAGCAAGGAGTCTCTTCAAACAATGCTATTCAGCTGTCCTGTTCATCAATCCCTGTACACAGTGCTGGTTGGAGGTGCCAGCAGTAGTAACTTCAGTAGAAAAACGAGAAAATTATCTGCTTGCAAGTACTAACCTACACTCACAGGTAACTGAGTCATCTGCATGGTCCTCTCAGTAAAAAATAGTTTCTGTTCCTTCCATACATCTTTACTAAGTGGCTTCAGCTTTCAAGTCTCATGCATCGTTCTGGAGCTTGGGAGAGTTTACACTCAGAAACCACAGCAGTTTAAGTAGGGATGATCCCTTATGCCCTGTGTATCTGTTACACATCTGACCAAGGTCTCACATGATGAAACAACTTTGCTGAACAACAAGAGGCCACAGTGTGTTGCAGGAAATGTAGTCTGAACAGAGCAGGGAAGTTTAATGCATACGAAGTACTGTTT
This sequence comes from Pampusana beccarii, assembly GCA_013399365.1. Taxonomy (NCBI): domain Eukaryota; kingdom Metazoa; phylum Chordata; class Aves; order Columbiformes; family Columbidae; genus Pampusana; species Pampusana beccarii. The sequence goes on along the minus strand of VWYH01002284.1, from coordinate 515,940 downwards.
GCCTAATACACAACAACCACTTTCCAAATAAAATATTTTTTTCCAACCCAAATGATTTATTATATTCTTTGTTGGTGAAAAGTCTGATTTTTCTGTGGAAAAGTTTTCTGTTTCTCTGTTTTCATGAAAATGAAAGTTTGCTTTTCCAATCAGCTCTCCTTAGAAGATTCAATGGGACTGAGCAGACAAAGCATCTGCAGTCACTGTCCTTACCTAAAACTATAAGCATCAGCCCAATAACCTGTTTGAGAATTACCTGGGCTCAGTGCATAAAGGGATTTTTTTTTTTAAACAGACTGCTATGTATTACTAAGTTTTTACAAGGTTATGAAGATGTTTTTACTGAGGAACACTTGCAAGTTTCAGATGGCTGGCAGATGTGTTAAGGAACATATGATTCAAATAGAAACCTTTCTTTTTATTGCTGAAACACTAATAAGAGTGCACTTTAATATGCCTTAATGTGTTACTCCTTAATTGACAGCAGATGTTTCCTGAACAGCATTTTTTAAAAGACATGCCGCACTTCAAAACAAGAAGAAATAAAGCCTTACTGTACATACAAGAGCTTCCAAAAACAACGTCTCCCCTTGCCAATAATTGTTTATAAAAACAGCATTCCAGATTATTTGAAAACCAATATTAAGTCCTGTGGAATATGTCAGAGTAAATCTGATGTTATTTCAACAGAACCTTAACACAGCCAGTGTCGAAGGTCTCCTTCTGCTTTCCCTCCAGCCTCCAAAATGGGAAACATCATCTAGTCCTTGATGTTTGATCAGAAGGGAATGGGAAAAAGCAGTCATCTTGATGACGTTCTACCTGCGAATCAAAGCAGTTCTCTCGAGATGTCTCAAAGCATGCAGGGTCTCTCACAGGGATGGAGTTTGCACCATCCTCAGCAGAGTCTCAAGCACTGAAAATTTGTAAATCTGGTTATTACTGGTGATGGGTGCCATTGCAAAGGGCTGAAGAGGGCTCAAGTTATATGACAAAAGGGGAGAAAGAAAAATAATGCGGCCATTTGTCCTTCCAAAATCTCTTGGCAGTCTGGACCCAACCTTTGCAGTGCAGAACCAGTCTCAGAAATGAGGTCGTGCCCAGTGCTGCCGTCACTGGTGTCACTGCAAACCCTTCAGCAGGTCTGGTGTGACAATGGACAGGTCACTGTCAGTCTGAGCATCTTCTCTGAAGAGCTTGACTTCAAATCCTCCCAAGCATCAGCCAAAGACGGGCACACTCAGGTGCTAAAGGAGGAGTTAATCTGAAATGAACTTATTTTATCTTTTCTTCCCCTTCCTTTGAAAGGTTACTAACATTTTTATTGCCTTGGCCTTAATTTTTAGAATATTTCTGCTGTGTGTTGTTCCAGGAGAGGTCTGGCATTGAAAAGTATGCATCATTTTGACCAAATCGAAGTGAGATGAGGCTGGCACTGAGCAAGGGAGGTCGTCTCTCTGGCAGCCCCAAGGTGGTGAAGGTGGCCCTGCTGCACTAGGCAGGCCATGTATTTGGGTCCACTGAACATTTTTTTGCAGACCTAATGCCTGCAAAGGCACTAAATAGAAAAACAAGCAGCAGCACAAGGCAAATCAGCAAAACGAGAAAAAATATTGAGTTCTATTGTCTTCAATGCAGGAGAGAGATGAACATAATCAAATTATTGATGGGTAAAGATTAGAGGAAGAGCATCCTTTGTAAGCACAGAATCAGCCTTACCAACCTGAGGAGACCTGCTGATGTCCTGGGAAAATGAGACACGCAGAATTTACTGCAGTGCTCCCCAAACCCACCCAGGAGCAGCCCCGAACCTCCCATCCCTCCAGCACCGCGTGTGCTGGGCCCCAAACTGGCTCTTCGGTGCGTGTGGAATTGTAACACACTGGGTTCCCCAAAGCATGCTGTGAGCTGCGATTTGTGGCAACAAATGACAGAATCTTTAAATACAGCCAAGCTGTGGCCAGTGTTTATTTATTTTTATTATGTAAACAGCCCATGGCTTTAGGTTATTACAGTTTAACTTTAGGAGCACTTGATCATTTAAAATGACTTGATGTTATCAGATTTTTTTTTAAAAAAAAACCCCTTGTTAAAATACTAAGTAATTGACAGTGCTTTTTGTTATCCTGTTTATAAAATACAAATCATTAGGGCAATAAATATTATTCCTTTAGAGCTGATGCAAACCAAATGTTTTTTTCTTTAAAATACCCATAAAAGTGAAGTTTTATCTTCCATCTGGCAATGCCTCTTATGCCAAAATGTTCTGAGTGGAATTGCATTAATAAGAAGACATCAAGAGAAATATGTTGCTTGTATCCTTTAATATGCCTTTGTAAACTGAGATACACGTTGGCCTTCTATCAATAAGCATCTCTACCTGTGGGTTTTGAGAAGGATTAATAGAGAAGAACCATTATAGGATGAAAGGACAGAGCATGCTGGGAGAAAAATGAAAATCAAACATCCACCAGTGCATACACTTCCTTCCAGGATAATATTTAGATTTTATTTTATTTTCTTAATTTAAATATATATATATAAAAAATAAAACGTTTAAGCTGGTTTTAGATAGCACACATCTGTACTGCAATAAGGCCATTTTCAAAAGTACAGCTCTCAGTGGGATATTTATTTAATTCATATTGGTTTTGGACTTCAGCCTATAATGAGAAAAGATATGGGCACATGCTAGAGATGGTGGCTGCGACGTGGACTTTTTTTGAACATTAAAGTAGAAAGAGCCTTTGCATGTAGGAAGGGTTTAGTGAAAATTCAATAACTTCTGCTTCAGACACTGCTTCAGAGCACGAATAAGACAAGAGAGAACAGGCACAGACACTGAATTCACGACTGAGCTGCCTGGAAAATGCCAGTTCTGCATTTCTCAGCCTTTCTCTCTTCAGACACTTTGCACCTTTCTGTTCAAATTCCTTTTTGAAACCAATTTCCAGCCCCCCTCATGTTATTCAAATCTGAAGCATATAGAGATGGTCTCTCTTTGAACATGTCTGGCCCCACACCCTGGTTTCCACGTTGTTTAAAAATGTGTTTCAGGTGTTACCTCCCCAATCCGAGCTAAAACTATTTGTGCTACCACTAGTGCGTGTGCCCATCTGCCTTTGCAGCCTCCCAAAGTACAGCCGCAGCTTCACAGCTTGCCCATTGCATGAATGCTGATGTTTATTCGCCAGATTCACCAGTTCTGAGTGAGTTTTAACACAGGGTTTTTTTTCCCCAGGTTGCTGGGGGTCAGCAGGGTCCATGGGCGAGCTCTGGGGCAACCAAGGGTTGCTCCATCAGTCCTGCTGCTGTGTGGATCCAAACTAGAAGTGAAGTGGGGAAATGTTCCTCGCCCAGAGACTGTACATCTTTCCTTACTGCGCTATTGTGAATCTTACCCATTTTGCTGCACCTTAGGGCCCAATTCAATGACTAAAATTGATTTTTTGGTACTTCAGTGGCCATGTGTGGGAACCAGAGGTATTATTTTTTTATTGAATACAACCCTTAGAGCACTAGCTCACAAGCTCTCTTCAATACACTATAATAAAGTAATACCAACATTTCCCAGCTCTTCATAACTTTGTTACTCTGTGTCTCGTTGGGACACTATCATCTCTTACGCAGAATCATTCATGGATAGTGGGTTTCATATCCAATGCTAAGTCTGAGGGACTCTCCCCCTTTTCTCTCTGCATGTGCATGTGTGTATATGAGCTGACACGCATGCCTGTACACTTTCTTACATACGCTCAGCATTATCTGTTAGACTATGCACAGAAAATAGCACATCCATGTGCCAGTCAGAAAAACGCACTTGACTTTCGAGGAATTGTTTTCATTAAAGCAGGATCAGGACCTGCCTGCAGTCTCAGAAGTGTGAATGGAAACAATTTCCCAGTGCAGGAATCTCAGCTGACGTGCAGCTGCCGAGCTCTGCGTTCCTGTCGGATATATTTTCCTTGAAACCATAAATAGTCCCTAAAACCAACACAAAACTCACTCTGTGACACTGTATGGAGATAATGTTCCATTTGCCAGCACCAGCCAAGGCAGCCATCAGCTCCTCCTGCCCTTTACCAGCCTTGCTCGGCAGGAGGCTGCGACGTGTCTCCCGCATCCCTGGCTGACTTTGCACATCTCCCTTGCATAGGGCAGAGGGTTTCCCTTATATATTTGTGCAATCCCAAGCATGAATACACTTTGAGCTGCTGAAGCGCTCCTGCACTCCAAGCATGCGGTGATAACAGAAGAGCAATTGTGTGAGCGCACGTGTCACTCCCATAATATCCTTACATGTACTTTTCTCTCTTTCCTGCTACATCCTTGAGGACTACTGGGACTAGCATCCAGAAAAGATGCTGTAGATTTCTGTCTAAAATGAATTTTTTAGGGGAAGCCATAGAAAGTTATAGCTGGAAAGATGCAAGAATTATTTAGGGCTTGATTTTCCAACATGCTCAGCCCTTTCTTCTCTTCCCGACACTATTGAAATCAATGGGTATTTCTTGAAAATCAAAGCTGGGTTAATGACTAAGGGTTTTTTAAAGATGGAGCAGTTGAAGCAGTGATTACTGGGGCAAGAGGAAATCTCCTGCAGGTATTAGTCTTACAGGACGGCATGCCAAAGGTTACTGTGGCTCTTGCGATGTGGAACGATGATGAAATACTATGGGAAAAGCAAGTCCCCCAGCTACAATGTATGCATTTGGTGGTCATGGCTATGCACCAGTTGTGATCAATGGGTGTAAAGTCGGGGTCAGGGCTGCAGCAGCCGGAGATGCTGGTGCTTTGCAATCTAGCCGGGCCCCAACCAAGGGGCTGAGTTTCCACAATTCATTTATCATAAACCAGCAATTTGCAAATGTTAGCACTTTTCCCACACATCACGAGCCCTGATGGACTTTAATAAAAGAGAGAGAGAGAAGGGAGGGGGCTGGAGAGAGAGGGAAGAAAACCTACATAATTAACTAAAGTTCTTAGAATGGCTTTAATTGGGAAAATGTTACCTTTTTAGAAGTAATTGCAGTACATATTTTTGTTTGTTTTCTAGGTTCCATTTTTTTAACACTGGTTTCACACCAGTTAATTAGCCAGTTGTGTATGTTGGTGGGGTTTTACCCCTCTCTCTTTTACCCTGCTGGCTGCACGGGAATTATTTTCCAGTTTGCTTGACTCAGGTAGTCATTAAATTCAAATCCCTGCATTAATTTGGTTACCACACTGCTTTTACACTAAAGTCCTCTAAAGGGAAGGGGTAACGAAGAAGACTAAATTGTAAACAAGGCTTGAAAACATCTGAGAGTGTGCAAACCCCTAGTTGTGCAGATGGTCACAGAGATGCTCGCAGGAGTTACTGACAGGTATCACCAGCCAAGTTCAAACACCTCTGAGCTCTAAGTCCTGCTCTAGGTTTGGCTTGTCTCCAGTTTGTAAATAGGTAGATGGGGCCGAAAGAACGAAATCTATGGATAGAAGAAGGAACAAGAGTTGACACTTTCTGCTAGTATCAATGATAACATCACTTTAACAAGATTTTCCAGACATCTTATCTCTCTAGGCTCACATTCTTCTTCCCAGAATGGGCAATAACAGAGATTTTGATGACAGGGATAAAACGTTCAGAGCTGTGATTATCAGATTTTCTCCCAGTGTTTTAGGAGGAAGTTGTTCCTCTCATTGAGAGAAGAAATCAGAGGGTTTAGATCGCTTTAAATTGTTTATCCTATCTCCTGTAGCTTTGCCAGTTCATCTACCTGTCTGCATCCCAATCCTGCTGTCTAATGCTAATTACCAGATCAGCACGAACCTGTTCCGCAGTTCTCAGAGATTTCTCCTCTGGTTATTTTCTCTCTTTTTGGCTAATCTCACAATACTTCAGCAGCTTTTCCTTCTTCTCTACCATGTGCTCCAAAGAGCACACTTATTGCTGATAGGAACAGCTGTCGTTTTCTCACTCAGAGGTGCAATGCCTTCATCACCTAGTAGAAACAAGGGGAAGGGGCTGGGGGAAGAAATCCCTTAAAATGTCAATCCATCTATTCAGCTAGTAAGGAGTTTCTTCTTCTAAAAACCCTAAAGATCCACCTTGGGTTGGTGATGGCATCACAGCCAAGCTCTGTCTTCAGGGCTATGATCTTCTAAGGCTCTTGATGGCGTCATAAACTTGTATGTCAGTATTGCCCATCACTTGCTCCTTGCATTATTCATCAAACTGCTCAGAAGATCCCAGGTTTAACTTTCTTACCATTTCATAGGTGCTGGGCAGCACCAAGCTGGCCTTTTGCAAGAAACTGAACCCTGGACTGAATAATTATCCACTGCACTGAGATAAAATGGGTTCCTAAAGAGAAATGCAGTTTGTATTACCATGTAAATAAACAGGAAAGAACAAAAGCAAAATCCCTGTGAAAAACTTTGCAAAAATTGTATCTCTTCCAGTGACAAGTGCTCTCCTTGACTTCTTCAAGAACTGCTTAAACCTTCTTCCCCAAAAATAGAGTTGTGGGTTTGGTTTTGTTGTTGTTTTGTTTGGTTGGGTTTTTGTTTGGTTGGTTTTGGTTTTTTGTTTCGTTTTGTTTGGGGGTTTTTTGGTTGTTGGGGGGATAGTGGGGAGGGGTGTTTTGTTTTTGGTTTGGTTTCGTTTGGTTTTTTACTCTCTCATTTCCAAGCTTGCAGCATGTGCATTTCCCAGATGGCCTCTGCAGTCAGAAGGGATCAGAGAAAAAATGTGATCGCTGCGCTGTTGCTTCATTCCAAGAGTCATAGTTAGAAAACAACCCAAAACATAGAGACAGAAGATGAGACCTCAAAAACTGCCAACACTGATGCTTCCTTGGAAATCCTTGAAGCTGCAAGTGTCTCGCAACCAAACCCCTATTCCCGACCAGTGCCTGTGCTGGTGAGGCTGCTCCTCACGTGGTGCCATTGGCACCATGCTGAAGCATCTTCCCCACCTCCTTTCCAGCTCAGGCAATGGCCAGAGGTGGTGCTGGATCTGAAATGAACCCTTATTGCAGAGTCGCTGAGCAATGCATATCTCTTGCTGCATTTTGTTTCCTTTAACACATTTCTTCTTTTTTTTTTTTTTTCATGACCTGCTGCCAAAATCTCTTTGCTAATGTTTCTGCCACCATCAATGCCACGCAAGAAAAGTGTCTTTGTTAACACATTTAGGGCTAGCTTTTAATTTCTACAGTATTCTCTTTAATAACAATGTCTAATTAAAACATCTGTTAAAAAGTCTGTAACATTAACTTTACAGGGAGAATTTAATAGAATTATATTTGAATTGCAGCCATTTAACGGGTTTCCTAATTAGGCTGTTGAGTTTTTATTTTTTTTAACAAAAACATTACACAAATTAAAATCAGGCCCAGTTTTTTATTATTATTATTATTACATTGAAGAGTGTGGTCAAAAAAAGGCAGGCTGTATGTGATGGTGTGTGAAGGGTGAAAAAACACAACATAGCAGCTGGTGACTGGAAAGCTAGAATGCATAAAATGAAACAAATAAGAGATGATACTTGAAAGGAGGAGGAGACCAAGAGAGGAGAGAGGAAAAAATTCTCTGGCCTTTTAATTGATTGCTTTTTTTCAAAATGAATCCCAGCGAATATCTCCCCACTTATCTGCCCCCAGTCCCTGCCACCTTTCTTCTTTCCCCAGATCCCTCTTGTTTGGCTCTTGTCTCCATCTGAGAGGAAATAGGTGAAGAAGTCATGAAAAAAAATTTGATTTATGCCAGATTTGTGCTTGCCCACATTTCGGAAGCTTAGATAGGTTTGTTACTAGGCTGAGGTACTCTGCAGATATTTTTAAAATGCTTTGTTTCTCATGTAGAACTTTGCACCCATTAACTAATTGACTTGCACAAAGTATAGAAATATGTAACCTCAGTGTCTTCAGTAGAAGCTGCTGCCCTGGGCTTTCAAAGGCAGGATTTTTCAAATATTTTTAAATATCAGGAATCACAGAATAAAATTTTAGTTGGAGAGGAAATAGATCTTTCTATTTATAGGAAAACACCCACTATTCATTTTTCCCTGTTCTAAACAAAAAATGAAAGCTAACAGGAAAAAAATTATATATATCTTACGAAGAAAATTTGTAGTGATTATCACATGTTGTAGCTCTCAATTTCATCACACTGGCATGAGGTACCTCTCATCTGAAACTGTACTCTTTTTAGAGAAGAGTGGTGATTTTGCAGTGAGACAGGGTCATTTTTGTATTCAGAATGAGATGCAAGAAAACACTACAGTTTCACTCTTCAACATAAATATTTCATGTGGCTCTCAACAGATGCTGAAGTTAGTGCCTCTATAAACATCTTGGGTGAAATCCTGGCCTCTGAGTTGTCAGTGATAAAACTCTTGTTGACTTCAGTAAGGCCAAGACTTCATCTTTTGTCTTTAAATTGAACTTTAGGTTGTAGCAACCACTGGCAAGGGGAAACCCACTTCAAAGCAAACCTCTGACAGTTGGACACTTAACTCCCACTGATGTAAACTCTAGCAATCTCTTTTTGTTTCCCAAGCTGACTTGGAAATCCCATTGAGAGCAAGTTCATCAGAATAGTTCTTTTGTTCTTCTAATTTCCAGCAAATCCAATGAAGAACACAACTTCCCTCGAGGAATTTTCAGCGTGGCGTAGGCCAACCCCAGACAGAAAGAGCAAGTTTAGTAGGAGTAGAATAACAACCAAACATGCACAACAGAAATTAAGAAATGCATTAGCATTCTTCAGAGACCCAGGAAACTGGTGATGCCTTTGATCTCTTCTTTGCTCTGTCATACTGCATTGTTTTTGTGACTTTTGCACTCCTAACCTAAGTTATAGCCTCTTTAGGGCTTGTGGCCTGTGGGGACCATGTCAAAGGGATATATCCGGACTCTTCTAGCCCAAATGTCTTATTCTTCAGTGGCTATGAGGGGTCTGTCTTCATAACCAGAAGATCCGTTTCAGGCCTATATTTCTTCAGCCTACTATTCTGCATATTCTTTCTCTGCAAGGGAAGAAGCTGAACCAAACCCAAATGTAAATACCAGATCCAGAGTCCAGGTGATGGGCTACATTTCCTACAAGACACAAAGCTCTTACAAAGTCCTTTCAAGGAAACTCTCGAAAGAAAAATTCCTTTCTTCACAAAGAGGTGCATTTGTAGGGTGATTTGTAAGGTGCTTCCCAGCAAAAACTTACTGTTACCAGGACTCCTCAAATGCTCCATCCATGAATGAGCTCCAGGGAGCTTTGCAGGGCAAAGCCATACACAGAATCATGGTCAATGTGTTTTCTGTGTGGTTAAACTCTCAAGGAATAAAGTTGTTTTGGAACAAATCCTGAAGAATCCGCTCAGATGTTGGTGGGGAGAGGACATTTTGGTAGTTTCAAATGGCATTACACATTTGTGGAGTGGAAATTACAGTTCAGTGTGTGGGCATACTTGATTGGACAATCTTTCAGTTGATGGGTTCTTCTGTTCAATTACTATTAAAATTCATCAAATGGAACAGAGCGGTTTTAATGCCCGTAATTGTTGTACAAAATGCTCTGTAATTGGTCTTACAAATGAAGCTGAAGAGCAAGATCAAACTCCATTGAAAATGAATCTGTCTTTCCACTGAAGAGTTCAAGAGTCACTTCTAAAATCCATTTCACGGGGAAGTGTTTAGCCAATTCCAATTCCGGTTCGTTTTGTGTGGCAGCTTTTATTTGCTTATTTTGGCCTCTGACATGCAAATGAATCTGCCAACTCCTGAACTTGGTTCTACGTGCTCCCCTCACTCGGAAACCCAAGGCGAGGGCAGCGCTGTGGGCAGGCAGCAGCAGGGAAACCTCGAAGCCACCTTGGGTGCATTTTGGGCGATATGAGAAGTTTGGTGCCAGGGTGATGGGCAGTGAGGAGCCCGCAGGTCTGTGCCATGCTGCTTCTGGTAGAGGAACCACTTTCAGAAAGTCTTGCCAACCTCTGCATGATGGTTTTTGTTCTCTTTTTTTTGCTTGTTTCGTTTTATTTTGGTTTTCTTTGTGGGTGGGAGAGGGTTATTTTTAACTCGGGCAGGTGAAAGAAGACGCAGTCTGAGATACGAGGCGGAATGAGCAGGTGAGAAATTCTTACGCTACTTTTGACACCAAAAGTAGCATAACCTGGAACTACACTGTTATTCAAGAAAGTGGGGAAGCAAGCAGGACATTTAGGGCATCAGTCTTGCTTGGTGCTTCACAAAGAATTCATTGAACCGTTCACTCAGGGGCATCCTAAATTTCCAGCTGAATGACAAGTGCTTTCCTCAAATGTGGAAAACAGGTATGCCACTCTAGCAGGCTGACACTCCATTCCTTGCTGTCACTGACCTTTCTCCCTCCGCCCCCCTTTTCCGATCTGTAAGATGTGCTCAGGGGACATCATGAGTCTCATACAGTTACTGTAAGGGCCCTGTGTCCTGGCCATGGGATGTACTGGTGTGATGGGGATATGGAGCAACTAGAGCACTTGTGTGCTCACTGGGGCTCTTCGTGATCTGCCTTGGTACAGGTTTGTGCCTCCTAGAAACAGCAGAATCAAAGATTCCGCAGACAAGACGGATTTAACCGCTGCACCCAGTGTGTCAGGAGCTGATATTTAATTGTTTTCCAACTCTTGAAGACTCCAGACAAAATCCTTTCTCTGGCCCCTTTCAAAAGTCCCCTTCCCTCTTCCCCTGCCCCTCGCCCCAGCCAAAAGCTTCCTGGATTTCACCATCGGTTCTGGAAAATGTAGCTTATTGTTCATGCTGCTTCTGTTGGGCCTTTTCTGCTTTGTCTGCTCTCAAAGAATTAAAAAGAGGGCTCAGAGGGGATCACTCCTCTTTGTACAGTGAGTTGAGAGCCTTCTATGGCACCTCCTCCAATGAAATGAAGTGATGGCTGTGGAATAAGAGCAAATCAGAACTTAAACTGGGAAAAAAAAAAAAAAAGCTACATGCTACTGTCCCAAGCCCATTTAAAAGACACAAATCCCGCTCTGTGTTCCTGATTTGCTACCAGGTCATGTTATTCACACATGCACACACTGAGTCTGTCATCATTAATCTGCTGAGGGTGTGCGTGAAAGAAGTTCCATACAGCAGCTCCTGGGGACGGCAGAGAAATCGTGCAAAAGCACCGTGCCTGTGGGCATTCCTCCACACGCCTACAAGCAGGTAGGCTACGGTAAAACAACTGGTTCTAATTAAACTGCAAGTGTAAATAAAAAGACCAGAATTTCAGATTACATCCAACAAAATTAAGAAAAGGTCACGGACAAGGCTGTATTTTTTAAAACCTACCAGCTCTGTTTATTAAATGTGATTGCTTCGTACACACTCAGCACTAATTGGATTGCAGGTTATTTTGTGTTTAGGTGGGGGTGGGTGAAAGGAAGGAATAGAATAGGGGAGGGTGAAACACATTCGTAATGGCATCAGTTTTGTCCTAAACCACTCTGTTAGTCAGCAACTCAACCTTTTCTTCCCTACACAAAACCAGAGCAAAACACCTTGATTTTTTTTTTAATTTTTGTTGCACTTAAGCAATTCTAGCGTGCTCTCATCCACGGGTGCTGTTTCTCAATATGTGTGTGTGTGCATGTACAGTCTGTGAAGCTGCAGGAAAAGCCCTAATTGTAATTAAATCTCAGTGCCTCACCTTCCTCCAAATACATGTATTCTTGCATACATAGGCTAAGGTGTTCAGGTCTGTGTTTTAAGTCATCGAACAAAACCATAGTGAAATGAAGGAGCTGCACTGCCAAGACCAGCAGTTTAAAATTGTCTCTATTCTGAAGAAGGCACAGCAGGGATTTCTCTTTGAAGGGCACATCTGGAGAGGCTGGAAAGGTTTGGGTAAAGCAGGCAGAGCCGATGCCAAGTGGGTGCCTGAGACCCATCTTTCCTCTCCCGGTGACCACAGAGGGAAAGAGAAAAGAGGAGCACAGACTCAGCACGGGAAGGTATTTCTGCCTGTGCCTCACCTGCCTTTAATTCATTGGACATGATAGTAGAGCAGAAAGTGGGACCCTGGGGGCCACGGTTGCTTTTATCTTTGCCCACCCCCTCCCCGGGATTTTGTGCAGCTCAGCACTGGGTGTCAGCGGGTTTGATGAGAGACACCCACGCACCTTCATTGTCAAATACCAGCATCCTTTCATCTCCTCTGCCCGGGGATGGTGCCCCCTGTGTCCATCCTGGCTTTTGGCAGAAGGTTTCCTTGTCCCTCTTCCCTCCCCCTCGGCTTCCCCAAGATGGACATGACAAAATTTAAAAAAAAAAAACAAACCAAACCAAACAAAAAAAACCCACAAAAACAAAACAAAGCCTTAACAGCTGAGAGTGGGTGTAGAAAAGAGCTGGCAGGAAAAAACCTGAGTTAATCATTAGTGGGGCTGACCAGTGCTGGGAGCCAAATGCACTCCATCCCCTCCTTGGCTGGTAGCACCAAAAACTTTTCCCCCAAAGTGTGCAAACACTCCTAGTAAATTTTTACCTGCAAAAATGATGCAGGTAGAAAGTTGCTGGCAGTGATTACAAGGGTACCAGTCTCTTTACAGAGAGAATATTTTTTAAATTGCTGAGTGATAAGTGAATTGACAGCCGGGGCTGGGAACTAGGATATAGGAAAAGTCCAGGAAAATGTTGAGTTTCCACAACAAAATTTACAGCCTGAAGTAGTGAGCATTTTTTCTCCTGAAAATCAAAAGATTTTGTTTCATTTCAGCCAAAAGCATTCCATATTTTGGTGAGGAAAACCACATATCTGTGGCAAGGGAGCATTGTCATGAAAGGTATAATTTAACTCAAATCTGATTTTCTGTTGAAACCATTTTGACTGCAATCTTTAGGTTGTACTAGTCATTTCTTCTAGTTCATTAAATCACGTGTCTCTTTGTATCCACAAATAGTTTATAACTCTATTTATTCATTAATTAAAATTATCCCTGGTTTTCTTTGGCAATTAACTGCTGCTAAGAAAAATCTGAATATTTCTAGTCACCTCCCTGAATCAGCACTCAGAGAGCTGTTTCAGTCAGACAGCATCAATTATTTTCTGTTTCCCATGTAACTAAACAGCAAGCTGAGAATTGCTTTAGCTGGAATTCAAAAAGGATATTGCAGTTTAGCGTATGCAGACTCATAACTGAAACGCTAGTAACACAAATGATGAAACGAATAGCTATCTTTGAATCAAAATGCACCCTCAAAATAAAACAAAAATTACCGATCGATTGGAGTCTGTTTTAATGACAGGAACAACAAAAGGAGGCAGATTAAGGTCTTTAGCGGGCAGTTTTGGGGAAAATGGGGATTGCTGGAAACAGTTTCTAAGATCGATTGACTTGAATAATACTCTCGGGCACAGCGAACATAGAGAGGTAATGCCTGAAAAGAATATATCAAATATCTTGTGGCATTTTATGCATTCTTTCCTTTCCTAGACACCGCTTTTATTTTTCAGAAATATGAACAATTCCAGGCAAGCAGAGAACAGCCTGTGATGAATAGTTGCATGTTAGCCTGTTCATTTAATGACAGCTATATATACTGTGTATAATCAATCAGACTCCAGGACACAAATGCCTTCTGTTTACCTTTGAAATACCTTTTTTTTTTCTTTTTTTCCCCTGAGAACTGTTATTGTTGCAAAAGTCTGATGTATCCATCTACATGTACAGGAATCCAAACGAGTAATTATCTGAAGGTTTTGGTTCAGGAAGGTCTCCAATCCTATCAGAACTGCCCCAAGACCTCAGTGCCTCAGAGGATCAAAGCCAGAACCAGACAGAGAAAATGAGCTCAGCCCCCTGCAAGCAGTTCAGAGGGATGTTCAGCCTGAGCTTTGCATGAAAAGTCTCATTTTAATCAGAGATCTCAGTCAATTAGTTTGATTATTGCATTATAAACACTTGTCAACTTTTATAATGTGTGCTTTTGAAATATGATGTCTGAACTCGTCAGCCCCTGAAATAGTGTGTTTTTAACCTGAAGTACACTATGACTTTTCTGTACAATAATTAACCAGTTAGAGTTTCTATTTATGTATTGCTACACACATACATATATTATTATTTTTGGTTGGATTGTAGTATCTGACATTTACAAAACATCTGGGTTTTTTTCCTTTTCAGAAAAAAACAGAGATTCCCTTTCCGTTTAAATATCAGCAGTTTTATCTGGGTTGGAAAATGCAAGTTTCAAGTCATTCTCTACTACCCAAAGATATACTTTTCACTGCCAAGATAGTTGGTATAGCACTAGTAAGGTGATCTGATGTCCCACTTGCAGGATGAGAAATTCACAGGCTGGATTCCTGCTCTGATTCAGCCTCCAAAATATTGTTCTCCAGGGAAGAAAAGGGGCAATTCCTATCTTTTTCTTTATTTTGGGCAAACTTTTCATGCAAAGAAATGTAGTATAAAGTATTGAGAATCGCTGAAAGACATACAGATTATGTATATTTTTATAGCCGTGAAGTCATTCGAATGGCTTTGTCTCCATTTCATTGTTTGGCATAGATCACTTATTGTGCATATGTTTTCAGATGGAAATGCTGAATTAGACTATGGCAAAATGGATAATGCAGCCCTAATGCTAGCATGAGCTAATAAGAAAACAGCAATGAATCTACAGTTGCAGATTGAAGTACATGCATTTCATATTATTACTCAAGGCTTGTCTCTCCGATTAGATGATTGCATAACCTTAATATTATAAATCTTGCATGATGTGAATTGTTCAGCTGTAACCATAATCAGTTTTTACTAAGGTGGCATTTCTGTCGTCTTGTTAAACACAAACATTATATATGCGCTAGTCATAATTTTATAACAGTTGCTTTTAGCTGGAGACGGCTTTGTCAGTCAGGAGATGCAGTTTAGCACAGATATGCAGTGTGAGTGCTTAAGATGCTCATAATGTCAGTATTTGCTTCAGAAAATATCGCTTTGTAGATCCTTTAATTTTCTGAGTGTAAATTTCTCTTCAGAAGAAATGGGAAAACTTGCAAGCTTTTAGACAGGACTCTCTAAAAGCCACTTTTCAGATCTTCCAAGAACTGAGTTTATTTAATCAAGTGAAAACGGCCGTATACTCCACAGAAATTGCGGCACACCGGGGGCCTTCTCAAGTGCCACTGCTCAGCTCTGAGCTCCAGCTTATTTCAACCCAATTTTCCGCAGAGAAAACGTGGCCAAGCTCCTTGTGTATAAATTACCGAAGGCACAGTTTTACCGGCGTTTAAGGGTTTAAGACCCACCATATAAACCTCAGCAAGGTTCTCTTCTCCCATCAATTCACTGGGGATTTATGCAGTTAAAGCTCACAACCAGGTGATAAATTTCAAGGCATATCATGGGAAGAAGGGGCCCCGACTGGTGCTAATATGCTGCGACACTGTCCTTTGTGCAGACCTCGGGGATTATTTAGTCCAACTTATCTCCTTGGCAAATTTATTGGCTTCATCAGATGCTCTGTAGAAAAAAAAAGAAAAGAAAAAAAAAAGCCAAATCCCTGCCTTGTTCAAGTAACAGACACTTTCCTATTTTTTCCTGCAGATCTTGTGTTGAGATAGTCCTAAACGAAGAGGAACATGTTGAAGAGATAAGGGCAATTCTAGCCCTTCCACATGCCATCAAGTGTAGGCAGCCCAGAAACTACATAATCAGGGAATCGGGAGCACAGAACAGGAGCTATCTTATGTCTCTGGCTCTGTAATAAATCTAATCAAGGGAGATTTCTTATTGGTTTTAATGGCAGCAGAACTTGCCCTATACTTAATAATTTCATGCTCAGAATTGCATCTCAGGTCTAATGTAAAAACTAAGTTCAAATACCTTTTATCAGACAGCCTGTGGACATGATTTTCTGATAGGAGATATAAAACAATCAATTGCAGTGGTCTGTTCTTTGGAGAATAGGAGTCTTTTCTGTTTCTAGTGTGCTAAGCATCCCTCCAACAGCTCCTGGCACATTTGTCGATGTGGAAAGACAATGTTTTCAGAGATGGGCATCCTCTGGTGGGACATAAGGGGTGAAATACCAGAAGTACAGGGTTAGACTGCTCGATGCTCCTGAGGATCAGAGCTGAGACGAGCAGAACTCATCCCCAGCGCCCCCTGACCACTCGCAGCCCGACACGAGGTGGTGCCAACAAAATTTCTCACATACCTAAAATTCACCAGCAGTTCCCAAACCACTCGTGCAAATCAGTTATTTACTTGCTCTCTGCCTTGTATCTTGTGCTACAGTAAGACTTGCAGAGCTTTGTTGTTAGGAATGCATTTATTTAATGGTTCAGACAGGGATGTGCAACAACCTTTTGCTCCCAAACTCTCTGAAGCCCTGGGCAAGCCCAGACTCAGACCTCAAGGTCTATACCCAGGTCTTAATGGATCCTGGGGAGTTTTATTGCCCAGGATTCTGCAAAGGCAAGAGAGGGATAGCTTGTGTGGCAGCTCATCCTGCAGGAAACCCCAGCCGGTGATTATCTGCAATGCTCTGCTCACTGCTTTCCTATGTTGAAACTCTGAGTGACACTGGAGAGGATTCCTCACATGCTTGGGAGGGAAAAATAGTTTTTAATATCAGGGTTTTATAAAAAAAAAGAATATACGGCCCCTATAAACTGTTAAACTTCACTTTATTGATCATAAATCTGTGTTTTGCTCAATGCAAAAGTTTTTCATCTTCCAAGGAAAAATGCTGAAACAGCTACAAATGTCGAAAACACAAAGTTTTCTCTCTTGGACAATTTATATGGAAGTTATTGGATTTTTTTGTTGTTGTTTAAAAGCACTGTTACCACGCTGCGCTCGCCCACCGGGTTAGGAGAAATTGTCTTTCATTGCTAAGCTTTGTTCCTGCCCTTCTCTGATGGGAGCAGACCTGAAAAAATAAAGCAAGGGTGTTAGCCTCTTCTACATACTGTAAAGGGTGGAAGGGCTGAATTGGATAAGAAATCCAGGTAAAGGGAATAAGACCTCAATCAAATCAGAGAGGGACATACTCCTTTGCAAAGCCATTGCAAAAGTAGGGCGCAGGAGGAAGAAGTGCTACAGAGCTGAGCACAGCGCTCACTGCAGAGAGAAACCTCATCTCGAGATTTATCCCAATGTCCATCCCCAAACATGATGGCTGCTGCCAGTACAGAACGGCCAGGCCGGGTTCCCTGGGGACATATCTGTGACTTAATGTGGCCCCAGGGTGCATCCCCCTGCTCTGTGACCACGGGCATGGTCCCATCTCTGTCCCAGCCTCTCCATCTACAAGTGGGACCAAGAGGTTAACAACCCTGTGTTGGTATTAATGATCTGCAGAAGCTGCCAAGGTGCAGAGCAGGGCAAAGAAATCTTGATTTATTAAAGGCAAAGCAGAAAACTGGGAGGAAAAAGTGGAGTATTCCAGACCAGCCAAGGGTGGTATTGAGACGGGGAGATTTACCTTGTTGTAGCATGCATTTAAAATGGGTCATTTTAGCTGTGTTAGCAGACTGAATATATTTGTCTTCCTGAGACTTTTAATTTTTTCTTTTTTTTTAATATCAAAGGCCATTCAGGGAGAGGAATAATAAGAGAAAGGATATTTTCGTTTTTTTTCCGTTCCATCCACCTGCTCAAATTAGAAGAATTGTTCTTTTCCCTCATAACCTGGAAGCCCCTTTTTCTGTTTGTTCTCCATCATGTGGTACAACGGGTCCCTGTGCTCCCCTGTGGTGGTCAACATCTCTGTGGAGATAATGGACTGGATCATCACCTGGACGCGATGTTTCTCTTTGGTCATAAATCACGATGGGATACTGTAAACAAAAGACATGAAATATGAACCCGCATAAATAAAGGAAGGGAAGGACTGTAAATTGTCTGGGGAAATCTGTGCAAAGAAAGGGAGGAGGAGAGACTTGCACTGTGGGAGGAACCACAACAAATATACATCCTGATTTTATACTGTTACTATAATTATTTAAGATTTGCCTTCTCCTGTGCCTCACAGGATGAGGCTTTGTTCTCCTTCCCGCTCATTTCACGTGCTTTCTGTTCCTCTTGGGCTTTGCTTTTACTTCTGTGCTTTTCCCACTTCTAGTAATTCTGTCTACAAATACCCATGTTATTTCATCATCCCTGCCAGCACACACAATCCTCAGGTCTTGGATGGTTTCTTCTTCCTTTGCCTCTCTTCTGCTAAATTCACGTACTTCTTGGTACCAACCTGAGAACTCCGAACAGCCCCTACAGTGGAAAACACAGGTCAATCAAGTCATGGGCTTTAGCTCTCACCCACGTTTGAAAGCTGAGGTCCAAGCATGGCTGCATGTTTAATTAAATTTGAAATATAAAATCACTGTTCACAACCACCCAGCCCTCACCAATATGATCAAATCTACGGGTTTGGAGATGTGTGGTGAAGGACAGAAGATAGTGCTACTAGGAAAAGTTAAAAATAAAGGGGAAAAAAAAGATGTTGAATTCTTTTAAATAAATAAGTCGTCCTGAAATCTTGGATGGCGTAGGGAATCCTTAATGCTGAAACTTAATTTTGTAGACAGAATTTCACCTTTTATGTTTCCTGAAACAAGGGCAAGGGGGAGGAATCTGTGACTGCATTGTTTTACACCAATAACTGGAGCAAATCTACACGTCCATTCTGTTGTGGAAACAGTTCTGTTTTCCTCAGCATCATTGCAGACATACCAGGTAGTCTAAAATACCCTGGGATTTATAATTTGAGCACAGTTATTTTATAGATGTCAAAACCAGTGGCTGATCTTGCTGTCCTGAGGCGACTTCCATGTGACAACTGAACTACTAAACACTTCTGCACCAAAATGCTGGCTGCTACAGTTAATTCCATAGCCCCTGGGATCCAACACTTTGTGTTTCACAGAGCTGAAGGATTCTATTTTATCCTGGTTTTAAAATATTAGTCTTATAGAAACAAGCATAATATAACTTCTAAAAACATATTTTATTTTCACTGATGCTACTGGATTTTATTTTTTCCTTGTGGACAAAATCACATATTCACATAGATACTTATTTATTATTACATTATTATAACGTGGATACAATATTTAGAACTTGACAAACTCTCACTTTTGGTGGTTTGTTGAATGTTTAGTTCAGTTTCCTCTTAATGAACTAAGGCATCTACAAGGTTTTTTAGCATGGGTGTAATTTTATTTTCTGAAATAACACGTCTATCTTTCTGGTGATGTGTGCATGTTAGAAGACAGGATAAAATAAACAGAATGCGGGGCTTTGATGTGAACCGTGTTTTAAGCAGTACAGGTAGAACTGTGTTTCTCTTGGAACAGCTGCTTCGCTTCAGCTTTGCAGTGCAGTTAATAAATGCTGCAGACTGCTTTTTCAGAGCTTATAAACTTCGCAGAAATAAAAGGAACTGAGGAGTCTGACAACTGAGTGAAGCTTATAAACGCCACTGAAAGCCTTTGGGGCCACAGCTCCTGGGGAGTATATCAGAGCCCTCACCAGGTTTATAAATCCTGCTTATTTACTGGCAGGTTTCTCTCCTGACCATAAAAAACACAGGTCAGAAAAGTGTTGCTGGATGGGGAACACGAAGCCCAGCTTTCGTTTAACTTCTTCTTACGCAAAAAAGCTGAATGTCACATGGAGTCTTCACAGGGACAGTATCTGCAGCTCCTGACGTGACATAGGACTGATCCCCTGGAGAAGCGGGTTGCTGGCTCCTGTTCAGGCTCTATTTACATCTCTCCCTGCACTTTACACTCTGAGGAACCCTGCTGGTTAGCTCAGATGGGACTGCTTTGGGGTCAATATTTTGGAAGCACGTAAGTCAGTCGAGCTGCATCTCAGCAGGGGACAAGCAGGACCGGCACTTGGGGCCGTGTCCTTGCTCACCTGGTGTTCCCCACTGCCCGGGCTGGCTTCCAGCCCCCCGGGGTGCTAATCGAAACTGCTGGTTTGCATCCTATTTCCATCTCAGCCTCGAGGAATTTGGGCTTATCAATAGACTGATTTATTTGCAGGAACCCAACAAGCCCTTCACCGATTTTCTGCTCCTGAGCGTTGTTATAGGCAAAGATCCACCTGGCAGGGGGAGGAGGAAGCACCGTGATCACATCAGTTTTCTTCTGAGCATCCTGACCCCAGCTCTGTTCCACCCCACCCACCCCCTGACAAGCTGCTTTAATGGATAGGCAGTGGCCTTCAGTGGAGGGGCTAAATTTAAAACTTTCCTGTGCTTCTCTTGTCAAAGTTAAAAGCTTTTCATGTCTGTGTTAATGTTTCCTTTTTTTTTTTTTTTAACTTCTGTCTGCTGGCACCCATGACAAATACTACATCTTGCATTGAGTAACAGTATATTGAATGGCTGGCAGAGGCAGAATAAGGCACCTGTAATTTATCTCCGGGAGTTTGGGTTGGATGACACTGCTGGGAACAGACGGGGGCTCTGAGCTGTCACCTGATTACTAATTCTAGGATTTCCACTCCGAGAGTGAGAGGGAGAGAGCTGGGATGAAGGGTACAAAAAGCAAATCGATAAACAGGTTAGTGTTTGCATCATTATTAACACTCGGGCTGTCAACACACCCATTGAAACTATCGCTCAGGGCAGCTTCAGATTTAATGGTCAGTGTAACAGATTTACTGTAAATGTTAGCTAAGGCAGAGCGGGAGGGGGGGATCTCATTGACAAATAACAGAGATTTCCATGGGATTCACGAAACTGTTTATGCGTGTGCATAAATAACGGTGTGATCGACAGGCGGAGGCAGGTGGCTTTTTGCTGTCTTTCTTCCCATGGGGCTGCAGGGTGTCCCCTGGGGTCCCCTTCCCTCCCCAGAGCACCCCCAACCTCCCTCCCCTCTCAGGCAGCAGCCACACAGCAATCAAACCACCAAGGGAGCTTTGATCTTGGGGACACAGCACAAACCCCTTAATAGCCTGGAGAAGGGAGGGGAGGGAAGGCCACATCTTCACACTGAATTAGCCCGTGAGGGGAAAAAGTAAAGTTGGGTTTTATTGCCTTTACCTGGCTGATGGGCTCTTGGCATTTTCCCTTCTCTGTGGACAAAGTCATCTTTGCAGAGGTTTCTTAGGAAAACTCCTGGCATTGCCCCTTCCCGGTGATCTGTCCTCACGCTTTCCGCAAGTAACACACAGCTGAGCAGCTCTGAGCAATATAAATGAATGTGCGACCAACTGTCTCTGCTTAAATTACTGATGAAATGATAAATTTGTTGCAGTGTAAATTGGCTGAACATGAATCTTTCCGAGCCTTGTCGGTGCTGCCACCTTTTCAAATGAAATCCCTCATAAAGAAATTAAACTGGTTAAGATGAAAGGCACCTAAATTCAAGTAGCTTTTGTGGTAGAGGGTTTCCCAGATTGTGCTGTCATCTCAAACAGATCCTTCTTCAGGAACACCATGCTGCTTTTTTTTTTTTTTTAAATGGTTCCTGCATACACATTTAAAGTAGTGCATCAATCTCCAGGTAACTGTTTTCACTCACTGATGCTGCCAGGAGCAGAAAGGAGCCAGGGATTGAAGCCTCAAAGTGTTGGGATGTACCAGCCATGTACGTGTAGCTCTGACTCAAGGGCTACTCACCGCCTTGGAGGTTTGAGGCTAATAGCAAACTATAAAATGCTGGAGCTCACTGCTTTGATCTTCCCAAACTGCATCTTCACCTCCTGTCCTCCAGGCAGCAGCTGCCTTCCTCAGTGCAACCTCAGAAAGTGTGTTTTTGTACAACAGATTAAACGTCCTGTGCTTCAGGATGAAAGAGTCCTTGCTGGGAGTGCCCACCCCAGCTGAACTCTGCCTTTGGAGCACAGACTCCTGATGGAATCAAAGACACTGGAAAGCTCCTAACGATGTCCTAAAAATAACCCAGTAAAGCTATTTCAAATGCCTCTCAGGGTACTTCCATTCAGAGCAGTTATAGAAAGATGCAGCAGAAACTCAGGGTGGAGTTTGAGACCATTTGAGAGCTGTGCTTCTGCAGGGCACGGACCAGTCAGCAGAGCCCAAGGAAGGTGCGAGGTTGGTCACTCAGGAGGTACCTCAGGAGTGAAAGCCACACAAGCCTCCCCCTGGACTGTCCCAGCCTTCACCGAGCCAAATGTGGCATCCTGAGATGCTTTTTCTGTTTATCTGTCCGCAGCAATGTTGATAAGCTCTGTCATTAGCATGATCACTCTTTAAACACACATTAGGGTGGGGACAGGCTTCTCTCAGCCCTTAATTTCATTACAAACAAACCCAAGATGAAACCCATGTAGCTCACAGCAAAGCTTCCTAAATTCCTTTTCTGCCAGTAAACATCCTGCGACAGGGGCACAGGATTAACCCTTCAGCACCAGCATCTCCAGGCTCTGGGACAGGCCATGCATCAACTGCAAGTGTTTTCCACATTTTGTGGTTTGCATTATTTGCAGGACCTTAAGTCCTGCCCAGACCCAGTAGGAATGGGCAGGAATTACAGGCTTGGTGGGTTGTGGGGGATGCAGGCAAGGTTTTCTGGCGTTACAGTTTGTAAGTGCAAGTATTAAAACCCTCCAACATCTGGCTCCAGCCCTACCAACATGGATCTCCGTTCACATTGCTTGAGTTTGTGGTGTTACATTATGGTTCAACCCCAGATATCCTTAGCAGATCTGGTACTGTATCTTTGCCAGTGCTGCTAAACCCACCGTATGGGAGGACCTGAGACAGACATTCCAAAAGTGTATCTGAGATAACCCACTACTCTGCCATCCACTCAAACTCCACTGCCAAAGCTGAGCTCCTTTCCAGAGAGAAAGTCTACTTTGTGTCACCGAGATACCAGCTCAACTTCCCAGGCTTCACGAGACTTGCAATATTAGAAGCTCAAAAGACAAACAAACAAAACAAAACAAACCCAACCCTCCCCACACACACATATACAAACCCCCAAGCAAACAAACACCAAACCCGCAAAACCAAAAACAAAGCAGCAGCTGCAAAACCAGTACTAGCGTGTTTATTATGGTTGATTTTGATTTCTAAAGGGCTAGTGGCAAAGGAAAGCTCTAGCTCTGGAGCATCTCTGTGAAGTTGAGCTCCAGTGCCTCTCAAAGAGAGCAGCTCCATGATTTCAGAAAGCTGCTTGCCTTCTTTAATCTGCATACTATTGACTAGGGGAATAACAAACCTCCTTTGCAAGCCTTAATTGGAACAAGTGGCATCTGACGATTTTTGTTTAAACTGTAAAAGAAGACTCCTCCCTGGTGGGAGATGTTCAGCAGTGAAAACGAGGAGAAAAAAGAACAAAACCAAACCAAACCGAACCCTTGCTGCACACAGCTTGGCTGTGCAGTAGATAACCCAGCAGAGAGCGGCCCTAGGAGTTGCTGAGATATTTGGACAAGGTGACCTCGCACCGAGCACATTAGCTGTATTATCGGCCTATAAACCATCTCGCTGCTTTACATATCCATATGGCCCACATATTGAAGGAGAAGATTAGCTTGATTATCAATGGGGGAATGAGACAAACAATTACTTTCATTATTGAATATCCAATTAATTATTCAGGAGGCTAATCAATTATTCATATCTCATTTAAACTGGGTGGGGGGAAAAGCGTTGCCACTTGGCAGAGCTGTTCATAGCCTCTCCGGATACAGCAACAATTCCGCTGCAACAGGGAGAAATCGTGTGGGGAGCAAAACCCAGCCCAAAAATTATTTTCCCCAGCACGTATGGATATCCATCCACGCACATTTGATGTCCAAGGCCAATTTTAGAAAACTGTGACAGTTCGGGGTTCCCTGCAGGGTCACCTCAGCCGTGATTATTACTATCTCATAGTGTCATATAAAGCCCCTTCCACATCTAGCACCAACAGGAGTTTAGAAGCCTGGGCGAGTTAAGCACGTGCCAGGGGAGGACTGACGCACTGAGGACTTGGAGGTATTTGTTTTCATGTGAAAGAAAGAAAAAAGCTGTCACGCAGATAGAAAGAGGGATTCCCCTGGAGAAGAGCAGACTCTTAACTGTTTTTCAAAGCCTGATAGCATCATACATAGATTTTACCAGCAAAATACCTGTGCCTCACTTCCCTAATTTAAAAAATGGACATTAAAAAAAAACCCAAACAAACAAATAAATAAAATCAAACCACTGTGTTTTGCTGTGCTGTCTTTGGAGGCGGGAATGGGTGTATGACACCTGTGCACAGCATCACGCACAGTCCGGTCTGCACCCAGAGAACATCATCCCACTGCTGCGGTGCCCGGTACAACTCTATACTCTTTGCCATGGCCACACATTGTGCTCCCATCTGAAGCATCAACAAGATCGCTGGGTTCAAAGCACCCGATGGCAGAGGGGAAATGCGAAAGAAAGGGGAGAGAGAGACGAGGTGAGGAGAGAAATACAGCCACCGAGAGAGCAGATCCAGGAGTATAACCAGGGTGCAAATGATATGGAAAGGCCAAGGTCTGAAAACTCTGCTTTTCCGTAAAACTACCCACGCAGGCAGTGACAGCTGGCTGCAACTGTTTGAAAAACCGAGAAACAGAAGGAATTACAGTGTGTGTGTGTGTGTGTGGCTGGGAATGCTCCTTCCCTCTCTGCTCCCTCCCAGAGTCACTTGTCCTCACTGTGGCCAAGGTCTAACCCTCTGGAAATTTCAATTTTTTTTTTCTTTTTTTTTTTTTGCACAGGCAGAAGCAAGTGATACCATATTGAAAACAAATTGTCAATTACTGAACAATCAAGCCCTCCATTTGTTTGTTAGATTGGCTCTCAAATAGTCCAATTAATTATAACAGCACTAATTATTAAGATACACTGGTAGTCATCTCCTATTTCAGAGAGAAGGAGAAAGTCTTTCCTCCTGCTTTTCCTGTCACAGTAGCAGCCTTACCCAATAGGGCGATTTATCTCTGTCAAGCCAGTAAAATGATAATGCCAATTAAATCACACAAGTAATTGCTGTTGGGGTCCCCGTGGATTTCTCCCAGCAGAGTCAGGTGGAATACGAACGCAGGCTGGCTGGGGAGGGCTGGATCCTGCAGCAGGGAGCAGCGTGTCACCCTCCACCTGCGCTAGTCCCTGTCCCCCCTTGAGCATTACGGTGGGGAACTCAGGGCAAAGCTCCCCAGCTTGTGCTCACAGGCTCCCCAGTAGCCCAAACCCCACATTTTTACAGCCAAAAGTTGGTCAGGTTGCTCAGTCTCAAATAGGGATGCCACTGGGGACTCACGGCATGAAGAGATACGGGGCCGGCCCTTTTTATTCTCTCCAGGTTCAGCCCATTTTCTTCCCATGGCTTTGGTAGTCTCTAGCATCAATTTCTCCTGGCCTGCTTGGACCTGGGCTGTGTTCCCCATCCCCTCAGGTCAGAAATGCAGCTGAATCTCTGCTCAGAGCCAGCGTTATAGGCCTCCCTGCACACATACGCTGTAAAACATATATGCATACAACACACATATACATGCAGCCTGGTCCAGAGAGGCTTGAAAAATCACGTACGCAAATAACAGTGGTTATGATTGATACAGCTGCTGCAAAAGGGGGTGCGTGCCCCCACCCCCAGGCCTGTTTTCTGCTTATTGTAATGAATCGATGTCTCTGCATCCGGACAAACCCCACCTAAAAAGAACAGTGTGATCTAACCCAATCTTGCTTCTCATTCAATTAAAGCCCGTGAAAGCAGGCATGTAACCTTGTTAATATCACGTTTATTAGAGGGAAGGGGGACAGAAAATTAAGATATACTTCATGTTGTTGCTAATTAGAAAAATTGAGACTTTGCATCTGTGCAAGGCAGAGCAACATGTGGCATTAACAGATGTGAACTCATTACACAGCTGCATCGTAGGAAATTGTGCCACCACAGCGACAAAAATCTCAAAATCAAATTTCTCCCAATGCCTCAGCTTCCCATCGCCTTCTGTTTTCTTCCTTTATAGAAGTTTGTTCTGGAGCTGTTGGGGTTTTTTTACTGTTTTATGTCAGGCAGCAGAGAGGAAGGGGAGCTTTTCTTTTTGTAAAGATACACTGAACCCCCCCGGAGAGTTCAGGGCAGAAACCAGCCAGACTGCAGGGTGACAGCACGACCATTGGCTCCTGCTAAAACACAGGCAAAAGGTGCTACATAGCTGGAACAAAATTTCGCCTGCCCATCCCTGGCTATAGTGTTTTCTACAGGGGGCCAAGGAGGGAGGATCACAGGCAGCCTTTTCCCCAGTGCTTTCCAGACACAGCTTCTCTGCAGAGTGGAGGGAAGTGGGAGTAATACCTTAAATGAGGTGTCACCGATAAAGTGCTTCAAATCCTGCCCTTCATCCCCTGGGAGCTCTCTAACATCACCAGACCACTTGTCATCAACAGTAAAGAGCAGCCAAATAGCATGAAATTCAGTTGCTTTTTTATCATTTCCTCTGTATATTCTGCTTAACTTTTTGTCTCAGATAGTGGAAGCCAGTCCCCTGGGGGCTGTTTTGGAGCCTCTGGGAAGAAATCAGAGGTCAGAGCTGGGATCCTTCCACTACAGAGTTACCAAGAGCTGATTTGGTCTCTGGCACAGTTGAAAGCAGCCCAGCAACGCAGCTGCATTAAAATATACCAACTTTTCCAAGCCTTGTTTCATTTGTGCCTTAATCAGCTCGGCTGTACTTCCGTGCAGTCACAAAAATCACGGCATTATCAAGAGTCATCGCGGCAGCAGGCTTCCAGGTTTGGGGAGGCTTCAGGGTGAGGGGGCTGTTACCCTCTGCCAAGGAGCAAGGCATAGCATACAAATAAGACATAGCCTGGAAAATGAGCCCCAAAGACCGCTTCTGTCTTCCTCTGAGAAGCTTTTGCAGGGACCAAGTGGAAGTTTTGTTGCAGCAATACGACCTCTTTCTCCCCCACCTCATTCCCGAAGATTTCTACCGAGTTGAAATATCACATCAAAAGCCTATCTGACCCCAGAACTCTGCCTCTGCAAGTCATCTTGGAGCGGGACGCGGTACAAGAGCTATGCTTTGGACAGCATCTGGAAACAGAGATCCAGCTTTTCTCTTAATCATGAGCACAGTGCTGTGAGTATTTTGCTAAAATAAGTCTTTCATTTAAGAACTTTGCTGAAACAAACCTTCACTAAATGTGCTTGGTGCTCCACTGCAATTTTCCTGCTGTCTCCCTCACCGAGAAAAGCATTGAAAAAAACCCAAACCCTTATTTTTAACAAAAAAATTCATTGATGAGTATGCTTTGGGCTGTCTGGGAAAGCTCTTTCCTTCATTTTCAAAGGCGAAGAGTAGGCTAAAATGGATTTTACACTAGCTGTTCTAAGCAGCCACTGGTAGCAATGTTCCTCGCTCGCACCATTTTATTGAGAGCCCTTTATCCTTCCTTTGTCCCATGCAAACATGCTGCATGCAGCACAGAAACCGTCACCCCACACACTCTGCTGAGGCCTTCAATCCCTTTGTGCAGGCTGTTTCATTTCATAGACTCAAGGGTCACTTTTATTGTGGTCTCTGCTAAATGAAATCACAAAAGCAATTTAAAATCGCTTAAGCAAATCATGAAAGATGCAATATGAGGAAAGGGCTGTGAATAATGGTTAGCCTAAAGCATTGCAACAAAGGGAGCGACTGTGCGTCTGTCAGGTCCTTTCTCTTGGTCCGTACACTTCATGCTGAATTCCTCACCTTCTGCCTCAGCTTTTGAGCAGGAACTCATCAAAGGAAAGAGACATTCTTATCAAATTTCTAACATCGCCTGCTATTCTTCATGGAAAATGATCTCCAGGACGTAGGGAGAGCTGCAACAGAGTATGGCATTCCAGATATGCAATAGCCAGAAAATAATAACAAAAACACAGGACATGATTTTTACCCTGGAAATTATTTTCTGGGAGAAAAGAAATGTCACTCTATCCTGTGACCTTGATCCTTATCTGACCGTCTAGCATTCAGCAGAGATTCTGCCTGCCTCCAAGCTTTGTCCTTGTGGTCAATGGTCCAAAATATGGAAAAAAGTTAGAGGTGGCTAAAATGGCTGTGAGATAAATTTTCAAGCAACTTTGCTTCTAATCCCACCCCATCATGAGGGATATGCTTCACAGAACATTTTTGTTGCCCTGTGGATTAGTTTCTTGCAGCTTTGAAAAGGTCTGTTCATCTTTCATTAGCATTTGCTCCCATGCTGCCGTATCCTACAAGCTGAGCAACTGTGTTGGCTCAGGTGTTCCCTGGTGTCTTGGATCCTGGGAGATGAGATTTCCCAGTGCTCAGTACCCAGGCAGGAGAACTTCAGAGTTCCCATTAATGCAATATTGGCACCAAGCATGTGGCAACACCTCACTGTGAGAGATACATTATAAAACAAGATAGGAGATGGCTACACTCACTCAAGAGCTGAAGTGGTGGCTGAGGTCTCCTCTAGACTGGGTATCTCTCTGTCAGGGCTCATTTCTATCTACAGTTTTCTCCATCTAGGTTTTCTCAGGCAGCTACAGGTCAGCAGCGTTGAAAGGTTTCACAAAAACAGCAGCCAATTTTGGTGCCTCAATTTCTGTCTGAGAAGTGGGAGAGAAGAAAAAGAGAAGGACTTATCTATGGGTCTCAGTGTGGCGCTCAGAAAGCACAGTCAACATCATGAGTGGTTTTAAAAAGCCTGTGCTTTTGCTGTGGTGATGCTCAGCTTCTGCAGGAGGAAGGGACACCCAAGTTTCCTTCCCATGGACACCACTTGCCAGCTCCCAGCCTTGAGGTTTCCACCTCGAGCTATTGGACAATGTTCAAAACTGGATCGAAGTGTTGCAGTAGACCCTCATCTATAAAATGTGATCCAAGCTGAATCCACACATCTGAGACAGCAGAAATACTGCAAATGGTGGGCCAGATGTGCCCTTATTTTTAGCTCAGGATCACGTTGGATCCCGACCCATCTTCTCAAGTGGACACGCTCTGCCAATCACAGAAAGCATCCTACAGAGCTATGGCCCACAAATCTGGAGAGGCCCAAAGGCTGGAGAAGATTCCGTGCTACTGAAAGGACGGGTGATTTGCACTTCAGCTGCACATGAGGTCTCCAGTCTTGCTCCACCACCTGCTCATTAAAAATCCCCAGAGTGTCTGGAAAGGTCAGCACAAAGGCAGTAGAGAAGATGGCCCAGAAGAGAAGACCTTTCTATTTCTTCCCTCAAGAAGTGAACCAATTATGCTTTCAGCATACCACCTCCCCAAAAAAGCCCATCTAAGCTTAGGCACGATAGTAACATTTCCCACATTTTCAATTAGCTCAAATAATCTTGCTAAAAGCTATTAATAATCCACCTTTAGCTGTGAGCACACGTGCACCTGTGTGTGCAAGAACACAAGCCATCTCTGGTGGAGTGCGAGCGTCAATGAGAAACGAACTGCCTGAAATTAACTTTAAGGATCCAAGTGATTAAACCATTGTGCTGTGATTGTGTAGGATACTCCCTTTCTTCAGCAATTAAGGCTGTATTGATCAGATACAGTGAGGAAAGGGACTGGCAGAGTAATGCTCATTCAGGCTGCCATAATTAAGAGTGATCATCTATTGTTCTGGAGCACACGACATAGCCCAGCCCCATCAGGCTCCTTCCTCTGCTTCCTTCTCCCCTCGCTGGCCCTTGCTCCCCGCTGGCAGCACAGGAAGAAGTGGATTGAGCATCTGCTTGGAGTAAAAAACAGAGCAGGAGTTGGCTGAAGCCTCTCTGTAGCACATCAGCATGAAATCCATCTCTTTCCCCAGCCACTCAGACTCAAGACAAGCAGATTCTGCTATTTACTAGCACGAAAGGAAAAAAATGGGAAAAGGAGCATGGGAGCCCATCACTGTCAGGCCAGTCCATGGGGCAACCAGACTTCACCAAGACTTACGAGAAATGGCATCTCTGCATCAGTGTGCCTCATTCCAGCAAGAGCAAACACCTCCCAGAAAAGATCCTGGTTTCAAAATGAACCTTGGGCTTTTTTTGTTTAGCTTTATTCCTCCTCCTCTCCCCTCCCAAAAAAAAGTACTCGAGCCAATCTTCTGCCCTTAGACACAGCTTGAATTTGGCTCCTTATTTATGTCTTACCTAGTGCATTTGTTTCTTACAACTTCTGCTGAACCCTTGCTAAATGGCAGTGCAACAAAACTGTTGCTTTGCCTTTCTTCACTTCATGGTGCGTGGCTCCAGCCTGTGAAAACTGGCATTGAGTAACAGCATTTAAGATTTCAGCTGACAGACTATATGCTCACGATTTCTATGACAGCAGTCCTTGAGCATTTAAACTCTGTGGTAAAGGATAATTCCTTGCTTAATTATTCTAGTTCCCAGTGTATCATTTCTCAGTGTATTGACGATATTTACTGTGAGCCTCAGAAAAATAATATATGTCAAAGTGTGCAACTGTTGGCTTGGGGAAGGATTTGGGTCATTTCCTCGTGAAGACTATGGAATGCAGCACCTGAAAACATTGTTCATCAGAAGGCAAGGGTGTATGGCACTGAGTTTCATGACTCTAGAAGTGATGCAGTGATTTATTATCCATCCACGAGACCTTGCAAAACCTGACGCTGGCATCTAAAACAAAGTGATAGTCATTGATGTTTTCATTCACCTCTGTGGATTACAATCAAACTTGAAACAAAGATAAATAATTTGCACACCTGGGTGGCATCCTGTGCCATAGCCACAAACCAACCCGAGGTGGCCTAAATTTCAGCTTGTTTTTTTAACACAAAGGGTATCTTTCCAGTTGTTGTGTGGAACCCCTAAGTTTGGCTGCAGCGGTCTCACTGTCAGGATCTGTCCCACCTATCAAGCTCAAAGGATAAACTGGTACCAATGTGTCTGACCATGCAGCCCACATTCATGTAGTACCTTCCTTTCAGAAATAAATCAAGAATGCAGTCCTACACTCTCAACCTAGGCAGCATCTGTTCACTTTATGTCCCACTTCTTTATTCACAGTTCTTGTTTTAGTAGTTGAGATGTGGTCTTGCCATTGTTGTTCCACTTATCTCAGTCCTGGCCCTCATGAAGATCGTTGTTCATCTCTGTGTCAGCAAATGTCCTCTGCTGAACCTTGGTCCGCTTTCTCCCTTTCATTTGCATTTCCTTCTGCTTAACAAAACCCGTGCCGTTGATAACTACAATATCCGGGTGCTGCTGGTCTGAACCCTGGCACTGTGCAATTTCATTTTGCACTGCCCTAGACCAGTCCTGTCTCCCTGCAGACTTCGAATGGCACAAGCTGCTGCAGGATGAGAGATGGAGATCTCTGCTTCGCTCCTTTTCTTCCTTTCTCACAAGCTCAGTGTTGTTACTCAGCGGCTCATGCGCAGGCAGAGTAAAGGGTTAAGCATGAAGATCTGGAAGAGACTGTGCTGTCCTGACACAGTGCTGCCCTTTTGCCTCTTCCTCACACACACAGACTGTTCGCATAGCCTGCATTCCTCTCCAGTTAACACCATTAAGCTTTGACCTGAACTAGAGACAGAGCTAAATATGTGTGCACCTGTCCTCTTATAATGACCTGCTATTATCATTTTCCACCCCTCTTTTTTGATTGATGGATATTATATGCATAATGACCCTCAGGACTTTTTTCCTCTCTTTTTGTTAGGCTTTGCTAAAGCAACCTGCAAATTAATTTAATATCCTCTTTTGGTTGGGAGCTATGAAACGAGGGCTCGAGGCTGATGATGCGTAAACCATTTGTGGCATGTATTTAATCTCCGGACAATGGATAGAGATGTTAGTGCATGCTACACTAAGTTCTATTTACGCTGGCTATTAAGTGCAGTCAAGCTGAAGGCAATCGGAGCACATTACAGGGCCTAATGGGAGAGGATGCTACACAACAGTACATTAAAGACTGAAAATGAATTAAGAAGGAAGCATGGTAGAGAAAGCAGACAAGGAAAGGCTTCTGTATACAGATAACTCTTATTGACAGCACAAATATTCATGTACTCTGAGTTCCCAAATCCAATTTTGGTATTGGATACCACTCTAGAGGGAATGTTTTGAACTCCATTTTCATGCAGATACAAAATGACTTGCAGTCAGCCTGCCTCCTCCCACCTCCATCTCAGTAGCTTGCATAATGTGATGCTGGGAAATGTGTCCTTGCTAAATACCTTGCAAAGCTAAGTCAGATCATTCCTGACCATCTAAATCAGGGTAAACTTTCTTAGCCTGCTCCCCGAAACGCATCTGGCCCCAGGAATTATGAATATACCTTGGTACATTCCCAGTCCCATTAAATGTCATTGGCACTTCTTGCTCTGGCTGTTACACAGCTAAGAAAACTCAAGCCCTCTGGGAAAGATGGGACGAAAACGCACAATAGGAGAAGCATGCGAATTGTGAACACTTATCTTTGCTTTTGACTTTTTTTTGCCTGGTATCTAAGTGGGAAGAATTGAGAGACGACAAAATGCTGGCCTGCTGTCTTTTCAAAAGCAAGCTCCAGAACCCAAGGGTGACATTGTTTTGCTCTGTCTCACACACACAATTTTATGAGTTTGCTTTTATGCATAAAAATCTCCATATGTGAAGAGACTGATTCACTACAATTTCCTGAGTAAGGTGGCTCTGGTTTTGTTGTTGAAAGAAAAGCCCAGTTTATAATTAAAATCTTGCACAGGAGAGAGTAGCAGCAACCAACCTGCTGAAGCCACGTGCTCACACCTACCATCTCTGTTCAGTATTTCAGCAAGGCTCTTCCAAATTCGAACTCTGACTATCATTGCTCCTGGGGCGAGAGATTCACGCCAGAAGCCCAGATTGCAGAGACATATCTATGGAGGGAAATAAACTGTGCCCTGAAAGCATCTAACCACCGTGATTTTGACACCTGTTTTAGGACAATATTACTTTGACTCAAGTTTTCCCTGCCTGTATTGCCAAGACCTTCGCTGATCATAAATGGGCCCCATGGCTGTCCACCAGGGAGGTGCCACCAGCACCCGGTCAGAAGAAGCCCATCCCTGGGTCCTGCAGATGAAACCAAGGAGTGTGTCCTCCCTTCCCATGCAACCCTTACAGATCAGACTTGCCTCAGATGACAAGCTCCTTGCTACTGTTGGCAGGGGCTCCTCCACTCACTTGATTGCAACAGAGAGTATCTTTCAAGAATCAGAAAAAGAAACCTTTTTTTATAGCTAACAAAAGCACTAAGAGTGGACACAGACCCTGCAAGGAGCCAGGTGCTCTCTGACATCCCCAAAGCCTGAACCTACACTTGGATAAGACAAGAGAGTTTTCCTTCAGAACAGGAGTCTGTTAATGAACTTTTTTTTTTAGGGAGACTAAAGCTTTACCATCTCCTTCTACTCCCACTTCTTGAAGCACTAGTGTGGAGTAAGAGCACAGAGGAATTACTTTTCACATAGCCAGTTTATTCTGAAAGCATGCCTGCCAGTAAAAAGAAAGAATACTAAAATAATTTAGTAA
The DNA here is from genome assembly GCA_013399365.1 of Pampusana beccarii. Lineage (NCBI taxonomy): Eukaryota > Metazoa > Chordata > Aves > Columbiformes > Columbidae > Pampusana > Pampusana beccarii. Next base: position 482,493 of record VWYH01002284.1, on the reverse strand, counting down.
CCATCATGTTTTGGCAGCAAGGGAGAGCTTTGGGTCTCTTAAAATGCTAGCATAGTAAAAAAATCAATTCATTGCTAACATAAACAGAAATATACTGAAACCAATACCTGAGCATAAAATACTGTGTACACAGGAATTTAAAGGAGTCTTTTCAAGCAAGGCATTGATTAACCACTGAAGGCATCTGGTTTTAAGGAGCAAACTTGTAAGTAAACTCTGCACCAAAAGGAGTGCATTGGTTTTCAAGCAAACCTCCCAAATCCAAAACAAATTGCTTTCACACTGTACTTGGATGGGACTGGCAGGAAGAGGTGGGAAAAACAGTGTTGTGGAGATCTTTTCTTTGGCTTTTGTGGTGAAACACTTTCTGCTCTTAAGGACATTCTTGTTGATGTGCGGATAAGTGTCCTTTCTGTTTTCCGGAGCAAAACATCTTCTGGAATAAATACATCATTTACATTTTCTATGAAATGCCCCTTAATTATTTTTTATTATTATTTTCCTCAGGAATACAGCCTTGCTTCTGTTTTTAGGAATTTGAGATCTTCTTGTATTTCTGCGACAAGTTCCTTTGGCCACTGCCATTCCCATTTACAGCCTCCTGTGACACAGAGTCATTATGAATTAACTCTGGGGTGTTTGTGGCAGGCAGACACTGCACAGCTACCACGTGTGCTACTATCCATGGTAATTTTAGCGTTTCCTCCTGCACCATTCCCATATTCACAGCCCAGCACATTCAGTAGATGTCTCACAGTTACGATCCTTCAACAGCATCCCAAGTTACACACCGTGATGCTATGCAAGTCACACAAACAAAATGTGTTCATGTGAGGCCTCCATGTGTCTTCTCCCTTTTTGGGTGTTGAATATGACACTTGGACGCTGTGAGCTGCAGAACAGTTCAGAAACGAGCTGGCCTGAAGCCAGCTTGAGATCCTTCCTATTTTTAAAAACATCTTGAGAGAAGGAAGATTAAGGGAGAGCAGTGAGCAAGTGTATCCTTGTCAGCACTATAAATCTAACCACAGCTTACTTCTTTACTTTCTTCTTGAGAAATGCCCTGTCACCCCATCCCCACCGAAACGCTAATTGGGATCAGCGCAGGAAAGAACAGACAAGGTGGGGAAATGTTCTCAGAGCTCTTACAGACCCCAAAACCTCTGTCCAGAAGACTGAGGACTGGATGGGCATTGTGCAGGGAAGAACTTAGAGCCTTGGAGGAAAGGAGAGGGAAGGAGAGGTGAGTGAAGAAATGCAGCAGTGTCACGTACAATCAGCAAGAAACATTTGGCAAAGACCCAGAGCAACTTCTTCTCCTGGGGTTAACAGGAGCTGATTCCCACCATGACCAAAGAAGAAGGTGCCTGTTCCTACTCAGCATCCCTCATTGCTCTCTGCTAAACCAGGGACATTGCTCTGAGGCCACTTGTATAGACCTATGAGTAACACAAGGCAGGCAGGACTTCGCACTTTGCTTCCTCACTGAGTTTTATACAGCTTAACAAGTTTTCCACAGCTCAGTAAGTGCTTAAGAGGGTCAAAGTTTCTTGTTGTTTATAAGGAGAATGTCTGTGGTTTATCACCAATGCAATAAAACCGCCGAAAATAATAATCATAATCTGTGGATCTAACCCAACAGAAATGTCACAGTCCGGTTCAGCAGCCTTCCCATACAACAGTCATCTACAGACAAACTTTCCATGGAAGCCAAGTACACAAATGAGAACCCATCGGGCAGTGCCATAACCCTCTGTTAGGGGTTAAAAAAATATCTTAGCAACTTGGTAGTGTGATGACTTTAAAAACAGACCTGTGAATATTTGCTTGCTGGGATCCAGCCTCATCTGGAAGTCTACACCACCATCACCTTGGCAAATACACCTCTCTGGGCACTCTGCACATCCTCAGATGATGGTTAAACCACTCCTTGGTGCCATCTCAAGTGTGGTTACATGTGGTAAGGGAGGAGAGTCTCCTAGACTCATTATTGACATTGCAACACCACCAGTTTGAATGTACTGCTCTAGAAGAACAAACAGGTTTTTGTTTAAAAAAATCTACATTTCTAGAACTGTGACTGTTTCTGATCCACTGACACATCCCAGGATCATGCTGCTGCTCACACAAACATTGGAAAGTCCCTTTTTCATGCACATAATCAGAGAAATGTAACTCTAGCCAATTCACTAAGACAGTAAAACCTTCCCTTGAAGACACAGATGAAAGACAGAGAAAAGGATGGAAGACAATACAGTAAGGAAAGCACATGGATGCATTATTTTTCCAGACATCTTACTGCTGTTGCTGATGAGCAGAGCTGGCATGTTCTCCCTGGCCCACGTCATGCAAATTGAAGGACCACAAAAATTATTATATGGGATTAAATTAAGGTAGTGAATAACTGATGGCCTGATGGTCTGCAATCCCTGATTTTGTTTTCCACAACACAGGCTCACACGCCTATTACCCAGGATTTACACTTCAGGGTACTTGGCAAAGTGTGAAAAATCCCCAACTCCTGTACAAGTTACAGGATACTTCTCCTTTTAAAGATAATTCTTTAGTTTGCCCTGATGACTTTGTGATATTTGTATGGATCACAGGTACTGTATATTCCCCTGATAACCTTGGAGAGCAGAGTAAATAAGGGCACTGAGGGTACGACAAGCACATTGTCCCAGTACAGAAGGTTGATACGAGAGCACAAGTCAGCACAAGAGAGAGCATTTAGAGCAGGGCTAGCAAGAGAGGTTAAGTAGAAAGAGCCTGAATTTTGCAGAGAAAAAAACAGTGATTCAACAAGATTGCTGGAGAAATAAGGCATGGTTTTGCATGAGCTGGCTTATCAGGAGTGATAGTTACGTATTTATTCAGCTGACTTAAAACCATTTTAAAAATCCATGCAACATTTTCGGATTCATTGGCAGCACAACACAGAGGCATTAAAATCCTCTATTAAACAGGAAATCCTTCAGCTTTCTGCTGAAAATCTCTTCCCCACCTGATTTTCCACATTCTCTTGCCCTCTTCATCGTTGAGGAAATTGAATCTTTAGGCTTTCTCAAAATGGCCACAGCAGATAGTCTTGGCAAATCCAGCTGTTGATGGGAAAGGCAGATGAAGGGTCTGTACCCCAGACTACCTCTTCCTGCCGTAGCTGACACCCTGTGGCTTGTGAGAAGCTTTGCTGCTGCAAAGCGGGTATTTTTACTTTTCTGTTTTCCCCAAGGAGTTTCTAAGTAACAGACTGTAGGTCAAACAATCAGCTCAGTCATATCCATTTACCAAAAATGTAGCTTTCTCTTTTTATCTTTTAATATATTCTTCAATCAGAAACTATTGAAAAAAATATACCTCAATATTTTGATTTCATAGAAGTTTTTGGGAAAGCACCTTAAAAGAATCTTTTAGATCCCTTAAGGTGTCTTGTCCTCCTCAGTATTCTTTCCTCAGAGTTTCTGTCATCTTTTCATCTTTTCCCCATAAATAACGTAATTCTGCAATTTTTATTTCAACAGGTATAAAATCTCTGATTATCCAACTCAGCTTTCCTACAGTTCTTAGCAGCCCGTAACAATGCCAGCTTCTCCGATGGTCATTTTTGCATGCTTTTTCCTAGCTTTGCAGTTAAACTGGCAAAATGAGAAGCTGGTTCATCATTAACCAATTTTCCACTATCTCCCCTTATCTTTTATAATATCTTTGATATTTCGAAAAACAGCCCTCTTCCTCTCTGCCTTCCTTAATATTGTATTTTGTTAACCAGCAGTGAATAATCTGATCTGCAACATTTAGGGGATGAATAACAAAAACGCTTTTCCTCACCTCTCTCGGTGGCTCACTGAACACCAGGCCATAACACCACTCAGAAAATATCTATTAGTCAGGTTGCGAGGTCTGTTGTTACCAAACCCAATTCATTCCAGCCCCTTTGCACAGGACCAATACACACACGCTCTTTTCACCTACAAATCCCCAGCAGCCCCTGCAATTAATACCTAATTAACAAACAAAAGCAGAGATGCCAGGTGGAACAGTACAAAACCATTCGGAGCTCACAAAAGGGAGCAATTAACTCCTGCCAGCTAAGGACAGGAAGAAAAATATTTTGGTATTGAATGAAACAGTGTTGCCAAGATTGGATGTGTATAACAAAATAGAACAAACCACGCTCCAGCTCAACTGCAAGATGTGGGCTTTGATTCAGGAATTGCTTATGGTAGGCCAAAGGCTGGACCAGAGGGTCATTATAATCCCCTTCTGGCAGTAAGACCTGTAAATCCACTGTTCTTCTAAGAGCTTTTAAAACAGATTATTTATATCTTTTCATGTAAGCCATGAAGTCACTCCCACAAGAGATAAGGCAGGCTTCACCACTGAATGAGCTAAAAACTGCACAAACTGGCTTGCCCCAGCAAACTTAACGCTTGTACACAGCTAACAAATTAGCAACAGCATCTGTGGAGGGGAAAAAAAATGTATTTACTGTTCCCAGCTTGAGGGAAAACATGCTTGAGTTCAGGCTGAGGTTAGCGAGCAGGTTTTGGCCGCTGGAACTATGAGCCCTGTGCATGTGTCTGTGTGTGTCCCCGCAGGGTAAATCAGCCCCTGTCCCCTCATCTGTGACAGAGGAGGCAGCTCCAGAGCTGCTTGTGCCTTCCTGCCCCCTCTGCATCCTCCTGCAGGGCGAGCAGTGGGGAAACATCCACATCCATCTCCCTGCCTCTTCTCATCCCGTTTTCTCTGCATCTGAAACAGTTTTCCTAGCCGATACACCTGGCCACGGAGCCTTCACTCTGTTTCTCCTCTCATTCTGTCCCAGTAAAACTCTGGGTTTGCACATGTGAGGGCGAAAGAGCATCAGTCCTGTTTCAGACCCAGCAAGGCAGGGATGGATCCTCTCTCACAGACATGCTGCAAGTGGGCAAAGAGCATGGTCAACCCCCCCCCGCTCTTTGGCCATACATGGCACATTAATTAGATTTAAGGTTAAGAACTCTTTCTGTCTAGATGAAAAATTTTAAATTCATAGGCAAGGAATATTGTTCTCACTAATAAAAATTATAATTTTGTGAAAAATCTGCTCCTCTCTCAAGTCTGATTACTCTTTGTAGGTGTTGTGTTTCTGTCAGTGTGGGTACCAAAGCAGGACTCGGCAGCTCCCTGTGGGTGTGTGCCCCCCAGCCCCTGCTGTCAACCACCTTTCCCTGCACACCACGGCAGATTAAACTCTGTTATTCCCATTAGCGTGTTTCTCACCGAGTATCCAGGCTCTGTGCCTGGGGTTTTATCTCCCAGGTATCAGATCAGCAACTGAAGATGTGTTTGGAGAGGAACAGACGTCAGTGGAGCAGCAACACTTGTCCCATCCATCCCGCCCCGCCGGAGCTCATGTGGTGACACGCAGCACCCACCTGCCAGGCACCCAGGGTTTTTTTTGGACACCGTGTTGCAATGCTGAAGTTTGCTAAATCCTACACGCTGAAGCCAGTCGCGATCCCATTGCAGCCGGCGCACACGGGGTGCCCAAGTCCTGCACAGGCTAGCCAGTAAATCAGGCCTGTAAAAGTATTTTTGGCCCCCTGCCCAGTATGTGTACCTCTTAATCCCTAATTCCAATTGTGTAAACAAGGCATGACATAACGGGTGTGCCATGGAAATATGCTCTATAAAGTTGATTACCACGCTTCATCCTATTAGAATAGCAGTCACTGTAAAACTATAGATAAGGCTAAAGCAATTTATTTATGTTTCTGAAAGAGATGGGCACGTTTTGGCTTTTCAGAGTATGATCAGACTTGACAGGCAGACTCTCGAGCTACTTTGTAGCTCTTATAACAGCTCATTTCAACCTGTACTGGCTGGGAATTTTTAAAACAGATATCTCAAAAGGTCAGATTGCCCATGGCCTTTGCTCAAGTATGCAAAGAGGGATAGCATAAAAAGCATTGGATTGCCTGGTGACCTCTTTAGCTAGATGTAGTTTCAGCTCGTGCTCTCTCCTGAATGCAAAAGGCAGCTCTGGGTGCTCTTGGAGGAGGCGTTAGGGAGGGAAGAGCTCTCTCCTCGTCCCCAGGCAGACTGTCAAGGGGCAGGTTTGGTGCCAGGATGCCAGGAGGCAGCTGTGCTCCCTTTGTCCATCCAGTGGCCTCCAACAGCCTCACCCAGCTCACAGCTCCTACAGGTCAGGCCTGAAATTACCTGCTCAGCATCACCCACAGCATCTGTGACAAAGCTGGGACTTGAGCCCAAGTCTCCTGGGTCCCATCCCTGTGCTCGCTCTTCCTAGCTGCCTCCTATTGAAGGGCAAGGACTCAGGTCAAGCCTGTCCTACAACCCCGCAACACACACACAAGACTTACCTCATGGCTATCTCCCCATCCAAGACGCTTCAACAGAGTTAAACATTTCCTTAAAAACATTTGGGGCATGACACAGCTCCCCCGGTCTCCAAATCTGAGCCAAATCCTGCTGCACCTGCAGATGGAAACCCCCCTCCCTGGAGAAGCATCAATTCACACTCTGTCCCTCCTGCTTCCCATGACATCGCAGCTTCGAGGGGAACCCAACACCCAGCACAGACCCCAGTGACAAGAGGAATTGTGCTCTCAGGCAGAAGCTTGAGTTGCTGAGCCCCGGGTTTTCCATCCCAGCTTCATGGGCAGGGGCCAAACTTCTCAAAAAACACACGAAACCGTGAATCTGCCCCAGGTTTGCAGCAAGCAGAAAACCTTCGCAGTTTCAGATTTCACTTACAAATCAGCTCTGAGGAAAACAGCTAGTGTGTTCGAAAGCATTAAAAATTGATATAATTAACACAAATCAAGAGTATAATATGTATCAACTTGTGCGTGAGTTCAAAAGCTCTTTTAAAAGGCATAAGAGACGAGGAATTTTCCCATTATCTCAAAAAGAGATAGATAATGTCTTTTGCTTGTAGAATTAAGCTTGTAGCAGCTGGTAGGGTTACTGAATCAGCTACAGCAAGCCTTGTTCTGTGTTATAAAGACATCTCTCTTGCTGGAGAAGAAATGTTAACATGCATTCACGTAGGCTTTTTTTTTAAACCTGATTCTTTAGGCACCCCCTCATCTCCCGCCCTCTCCCTCTGTCACATCTTGAAAAGGTTTTTCAGACTGGAACTGCACTTGAATTTAGTCTAATTGGAAGGAAATGTAAGACCCAAATCTTGGTTCTCATTGGCATGGAGACACTTGCGTACAATCATGGTATGCAAAGCAGCAGAAGTCTGAATTCATAATTGGACATTCCAAAATGTAATTATGAAAGATGAAATGCTCCTTTCAATGAGAAGGCCGTAAATAGAATAATTAATTTTGTGTTTGCTTGAACAATTCTGTATTATGGACCTTACACTGGAACTGAAATTAATTAAGTGCACCAGGATTTATGGAGGAGGTGAAGAGAGAGGGAAAAAAAAGAATTAATCTGAAGTAAAAGATAGATGACTTTGTGAGTGTAATGATGCGTTAGTCTGGGGTATTCTTTAACAAATTTAGCAGGCATGTTCTGGGTACAAACAGCACTCACTGACAGAATTATCTCAACTAATGCAGCTGCTGGACTCTGAGCAAATTGAGATTGCAGATGAGTACTTTAGATTTAGAGCTGTTAACCCTCCGTGTGCTGGAGACTGTTTCTGTTCGCTCGGTGGGAAGGGCACGCTTTGCCCTGTGCTGAGATCTGCAGGACACGGCTGTGCAGCAGCTCCCTGCCTATGCACTCACACTCACACACACGTGTGTGTGCTCACTTGCCCCGTGCTCTGCACAGGGTTTAAGTGCGATGTAACACAGGTCTCTGCCCAAAGCTTGCTCACACTATCAGGCAGTTCTGGAGGAAAAGCAGAGGAACAGTAGAGCCCTCGCAAGAAAGAGGAAAGAAAGGAGAGGAAAGCAGAGTTCAGGGTAACATCTCTCAGTGGGCTCAGAGGAAGAAGAGGTGGTGGCTATTGCCAGTTGAGATTTTCAAAGCAAACGAAGCCAAAGGGAGTGTTCAAAAGATTAACTCTAAACCAAATAGCTTAGTTGTGAGGAGCTATTCCTGAGCTCATTTCATATGAAAAGCCAGAGTTATTCCCTTTTTTCTGCTGAGATCAGGCTATAGAAACTCATGTGTAAAAGTCTCCTCCGATGCTCCATTCAAGACTAAAGCATTTTCCAGCCCTGAATGAATTAGGGATTTCAGATTTACCAGCCTGGCAGAGACCCCTGAGACACCCAGGGCAGTGAGTGCTTCCAACATCCGGAACCGTCACTCGGAAGACATTTCCAGTCTCATAAACGTTATGCCTTACTGGTATAATTTTGAATTAAAAAAAAATGTAATTCGCTATAGATCCACGAATAATCAATGTGATACTTCCCCTGACAAAAGTCATTCAGCAGCAGCACTTTCTGAAGCGTTGGCTCAAGCCATGCAGTATCACCACTCCGTGCAGGGACACTGTGGTGTTCAGCACGTTGTGTCTTTGGAGTGTCAGCTTTCCCTGCCCAAGAGCCGGCCGTTGAGAGACACCCAGCAGCTGGAACCAAACCCCCGGGAGTTTTTTGAGACTCCAGGAAACAACTGATTAGGATGTACTGGTGCAGCCCTGGAGCGGAGGAAGAAATAATAAATGTTGAAGAGAAGATCCCTTATCTCTGATTTATCATCTGCTCCTCCTCTGCTGGGATTTCTTTGCTAGGGAAAAGCTTTCTCAGGAGTGATTTTATTCTATAGTGGGATTATGGCAGTGTAGGACCGCGACCTCCTTGTGTTCCATGGGCGTTTGCTCCAAGAGACTGACAGTCCAATTAAGCACAAATTGTACCATAGTTCATCCGAGTTCGTCATGACAAACTTCTCCCAGGTCGCTTCTCCTTGCAGAAAGCCCAGTGGAAAGTGGTGGTGGGTGAAGTCACTGGGATGTGGAAGGTGGGAAATCCATAGGTCTATAACCTTCAGGAAAGACCTGAGGACTCTCACAGCCGGGGCTTGTGGCAGGTTGTGAGTCTGAAACATATCCCTGCTCTTGTCAGATCAAGCTGTTCCTAAGCCTCAGCATTACCACTGGGCTGGAGGAGATGCCATAGCAGTGTGATAGCTTTGTCTCAAAAACTGAAGTACAGGAGTGCAGGAATAAGAGCCCCTTTGCCCATGGAAGAAAGAGCTGGGACTGAACAGTATCAGCTTGCTGCTACACAGAAAACATTCACAGACACTCTTCTTAGAGTTACAAGCTGCCAGATAATGGTCATTGCCATGGTTTAACCCTAGCCAGCAAGTAAGCACCAAGCAGCCACTCACTCATTCCCCCTGGTGGGATGAAAAGCATCTGAGAAGAGTAAAAGTGAGAAAACTCCTAGGCTGAGATAAAGACAGTCTAATAAGTAAAGCAGAAGTCATGCAAGCAAAGCAAAACAAGGAAGACATTCACCACTTCCCATTGCAGGCAAGTGTTCAGACGTCTCCTGAAAGCTGGGCTCCACCATGCGTAACGGTGACTTGGGAAGACAAACGCCGTAACTTCAGACATCCCCCGTTTCCTTCTTTCCCCAAAATATATACTGAGCATGACGTCATATGGTGCGAAATATCCCTTTGGCCAGTTTGGGTCAGCTGTCCTGGCTGTGTCTCCTCTCAGCTTCTTGTGCATCTCCAGCTTTATGACTGAAAAGTCCTTGACTTGGTGTAAACACGGCTTGGCAACAACCAAAACATCAGTGTGTTATTGACATGCTTCTCATCCCAAATCCAAAACGCAGTCCTGTACTAGGTACTAGGAAGAAAATTAACTCTAGCCCAGCTGAAACTAGGACAGTTACACAACACTATATGTTGATCTCTGGGTAACAGAGTACACTTGGGCACAATGCCTATTTGCTTACTGATATTTATTTTCATTTTCTACAATAAAATGCTAAATATGAACTACAGTTACTCTGCTTTAAATTGCAACAAGACCGGCTTTTTCCACTTGCTTGATTATAGCTCTTTAAGTGATACATTATATTGTTTGCCGGAATACTTCTACAAAGTCTTTGCTTCATTTAACTTGTAGAACAATTCAGCCAGATTGGTCTATAAAAGGTGTACTTAAAATCAGGATTACCCTGGGATTCAAAAGTGCTGGGTGCAAAATGCAGCCTCTCATTTCCCATGGCCTTCGAGCATTTGAACATATTTATACCTTCTGCATTGCAGCAAACTTAATCAGAAGGACAGGCTTGCTAACATCTGTGCATTCCATTCACTTCTGGAGTCATCTCAATCTCTTCTGAAACCTGATTCTGGCTGTCAAAATGCATAGCTCTCTATGCTGGGTATTATTCGGACATTTAGACATCTGTCATCAGGAAGTGTGATAGATGGTTTTATTAACCCGCAAAGGCAAAGACTGTGACAATGAAGGACTCATATGCAGCGAGAAATCTTTTCCCATCTTACAGTTGCAGCAGGGACCAAACACTTGGAAGTGAAAGATGTGTTCCACATTAGCTCAAGCTGGACACATCCCCCCAGACTAGCTTTGACCAAAACAAGTGAAACAAGTAACATAGGTGGTATGTTATTCCTCAACAGCAGAAGAGACATTTCATGATGAACTGATCTCCAATAACACAAATCCCTGCAAGCAGGAGTTTTTGTAGCGAACTGTAGCTAGAAATGAAGACTGTGCTTTCCAAAGAAGTTTAAGAGAAGTGGAAGTTTGTTCATATAAATTGTTTAAATTGACCAACTAGTCCTCACAGCTGCTTTTTTTTTCTCCTGTTCAAATTCTTTCTCCTTCCAACCTCCCATCTCACAGTCACCTGCAGTCAGGGCTTTGTACCAGCAAATGCTTAAGGCAAAATCTAGAGGCAAACTGGAGTTTTAGGATGCTTAGCTTTGTCATTTGTTTTGCATCCATACGTAGATTTAGTGTGAGTAGGGACAATCCTTCCTGTCACATCCCCTTCCAAAAACAGTCAAATGCAATTAATCCATACTGGTTTTCCATTTCCTGTGATTCTAGGATTCCTCTGCTGAGGCTCCCAGAGAACTAAGACCAGATACAGATAGAGGAACATGTCCTTAGTGCTTCTTTTCCAAAGAGCCTGTTACTATAACAGCCTGCAGCTCACAGCTGCGAAGGGACGTGGCTTCTTTAGTCACAAACAGAAAAATCAGGACGACACAGATTCTGGGATGAGATCCTGTACAGAGCCAGGGAGAGGGACCTGAGCAACCTGTCCTGAAAATCCCTGCGCTATGCTTGTATTATCTCTTATATGGATGAGGAGGTGCTGCTGGCGTGGTTAGCACAGAATTTGGACAAATGTAGTTTAAGTTATATCTTTTCCACTAGATTTCCTTTGTGATTCAGATGAAATCTTCTGACCTGAGTCCTGTGAAGGGTCTGAGTGCTCAGTTAACCTCGGTAACTTCACTGCAGTTTTTGCAAACATTTCAGGGGAATCCTTGTTGTTAAGTCCCATGATGCTACTGCAGACTGTGAGAGATGGATATATAGTGATTTCCTTTAAGCCCTAATTTCTGGAAACAAATGACTGTCTAGAAACCTCAGCTTTCAATATGAAAAGGGAGAAAAAGAGGTTGGTAAAATTTCTGTGTTTTGGAAATTCGGAAATATTATTTAAATGGAAGCAGCAGTCTTGCGTACCAGACAGGTACCAGACAGGACTTGCGTACCAGACAGGACTAAAAAATTTAAATGGAGCAACGAAAAGCAAACTGATAACAAAATCTTGAGTCTTTTTGTTCATTCGGTTTGACAATGATGCCATACACTACCTGCAAACAATGACATGTTTTATGTCATGCAGAAATACAAAAGCTTATTTTCGGAAACACGCTGTCAATAAAAGCAGAAAAAGGCAAATCTCCCTGATCACTGTAACAGGATAATTCAAACTAATAACACGACCTGCAGTTTTGCAGCTTTATATTATTAGAAGGAATGAAAAAAACTCACCAATCCCCCTGACACTGATTCATCAAATAAATTAACTTTGTTCATCAGTTAACTCTCACTGGTCAAATAGGGTTAAAATTCTTGGATCTAATTCACTTTGCTAATTTTGCAAAGGGGAAAAAAAGCACACTGGGATAGCAGGAGCCAAATACTCTATTTTGCCATAACTGACTGAACCTTGGGGGCTGGTGTTTTATTCTTGTAATATTTCTTTTAATTAAAAAAAAAAAAAAAAGTGCCTGATTAAAATATCCTTTTAGAAAACATTAATTCAGGAGCTAAAAAAAAAAAAAATTCAAATGAACTCAAATAGATTTTCTCTGGTACGTTAGCGTTGCATTTAGGATAATGGATAGGGAGAAGGATGGATTCTGTAGGTATAAATCAATAGGCGAGCTGGGTTGATGAAACTGCAACCTGTGAGAGTGAAGCCCTAGTGGTTTGTGATATCATCAGGAGCCCAAGATTAATTCGTTTGACAGTCCAGTCTCCTGCATTCATTATTTTAACAACATGCACATAGGACCGAGATACACATGTTAACCAGTCAGTTAACGTATATTCACTCAGAGCCCTACAAGCACTTGCTTTAAAGCAAAAATCCCAGCTGACTTGTTGGTGGGATACATGAATGGATTATCCTTTTTATTGTTGTAAGAAAACTGAAAGAGAAAGTGGGTGTTATGGAGAGATGAAAACGCAATCGGTAGTTTTGGATTAGTCACACTGCTGGTCACACTGGCTGGTGACATCCCAGTCAAGGACCTGGTTGTGCCACTCCTACAGGGCTCAGTGCCACCTTCCCTGAAGATGTGTTAATGATTTCATTAGAATTTCAAGACTAATGTGATCATGGCAACACGGATAAGTGATCAACGCTCTGCTCCCAACCTGCTTTTTCAATGGTTTCTGCCTTTGAATTTTCTCTGGCTAGAAACAGATGTTTCTAGAAGAGAAACGTTCTAGTTTGTAAGAAAAAGAAAAAGGGATTAATGTAAGTCAAGCAGGTGCTGGAAACTCCAAATAATCTTGTGTGCTCTCCACTTTCTATGCATATATCTGACTGCTCATTTTTCTTGCGAGTTCATGGCCAAATCCTGCTCACCTTATGCTCCATCTAAGGGGATCTGAAGCCTGTGAAAGGTCCATTGATTTTAATGCCTCTTGGATCAGATCCTCATTCTTAGGTATAGCCCTATTAATTTCATACAGCCTGTTTATGTGAGTAAATTGGCCCCAATTTGGCCCCAAATCTGTGACTCTCCCAGCCCTGGGAAAAGGCAGAAATCCCTGTCATCTTCTGCTGTACGGTCTATGCTGTCCAGCTGGAGTTAAGTGTACCTCATTACTCAGGGAAATTTGGATTTGGACAACCCTTCACTGATAAACAACATTGCCATAATTAGCGAGTGTGGACTGGGAATCCTGGAAATGGAGTCCATCCAATCTGTCAGTTGAGGAACATATTGTTTAATTTACACAGTGCAGCTCATTGTGCAACCCGAGAAGGCTCCTCAGCCCGGCCCGGAGCTGGGCTTTCTGCTGCGTCCAATTTATGGAAACAGCTATCGGGTTCAGGCAATAATTTTGACACTCTCGTTTTTCCTCTTGGCCTCCACGTTCCAGGTTGAAAGTGAACGTGCATGGTTGAAAGAGGCCATGCACGGTTCCCATGCAAGTCATTTTTCACAGCTGAGCCCTGAGATTCCCCATTTTCCAGCAGGAAAGTCTTCCAAAAGGGGAGACTTTGTGCAAGAAGCATTGCAAGGAGGAACAGTAGAGTCCAAATTATTGTACTTCAATACCAAATTCACACCTCAAGACCCCACGCTGGTGTACCCATTGCCTGAGGGTCTTGACCTGCAGGATGAGAGAAGCCGATCAACCGTGGAGTCCACAATGACCATCCAAAATCTGCTCCACAGCATACTGTTGCTTTTGTTTGCAGATTGCTTCCAGAGCCGTGAAAAGGCTAACAGAAATGCACAGCATGGTTGTTTTAATACAAATACACACTATTAGATTTCCACCCTGATTGACCAGCCTCATTGAGCATCACATTTTCCTCCAGTTCTCCAGGACAGATTCTTCTTCGGTCATCAGGCTTTCCTTTCATCATCCTGCCTGTCTTCTAATCAAAGCAAACCACTCTAACTTTCATATGAAACTAATTTTCATATTGTCCATATATACATACAGTTAAGAAATTAGTGACAGTGATAAAAAATGTTAATTTTTCTTTCCAGATGCTTGTAAAACAGCCTTAACATATGTCCGCTGTTTAATTAACAGAGCGGCGGCATGGTGGAGAGAAGCCAAACTAATAATTTAAAGAAGCATTCTCCCTCCCTTGATTTGAATCCCAAAACACATCCATCATGTGCATTTCTGAAACTGCAAAAGATTTAATTTTCTGAACTTTCAGCAAACATCATAAAACAAGTCAAAGAGAAACCTGGAGTCATGAGTGATCACCTTTGAAAGAGTTCAGCTTCAGAACTTGTCCAGAAATTCATTTCGTTAAGTGACTAAAAACTGTAGCACTTTTTTTTTTTTTTTAAATTAGCTTTTATTGTCATCTCCTGCTGTGTGGCCAAAAGGTGCCATTTTGCAGGTTCTCGTCCTGAGCTGCCTCCTTGCTCAGATTGATGAGGATGTAATTCCTTCCTACAAAGAGAGCCAAGATGAAGCCAGTCATCTCACACACTCCTGGACCCTTTCCCTGGAATATTTGTGCACTGCAAAACCTCTGGAATATCTGTCTTTGCTCCCAGCAAGTAGAGACATGCAACATGCTCTTATCCTAGCTTACAGGTGAGGGACTGAGAGACAGAGGGAGACTTTAAATTGCATGTTCACCATATGCATTTTAACTAACTCCATTTTCAAAATCCAGCTGTCCATGTGTCCCTCAGCCCAAGTTCTGGAGGGGGAGAAACGAGGGTGCTGAGGACCTTGGTGCAAAGTGGAGGCATCAACCTTGTAACCTGGAGTAGATGAAGTCAAGAGACTCCAGCCTGGCACATGGCTGATATCCCAAGCTCTGCACTTCTAAGTTCAGCATTGAGAGCTTGAGCCTGAGCTGCAGCCAAGCTTACTGCTAGGCTGGGGACGGAGAAAGTGCTGATCTCTGAGTTCACATGCACTCGTAACACTCCTCTTTGTCCCCTCACATAGCCAATGCTATAGGGACAAGGTGAAATTAAAATGATCACTCGCAAAATTGGTACAGAGATCATGTCTCTGAAGCTCAAGTGAACTTTCAGCAGGGAAGCCGCCCTCCCTCTGAAAGAAAATCATGGGAGCTTCATCCCCCCGCTGCCCTTCGCATGTCTGGGATGACTCTAGGTTATTTAAAGGTCCAAAAAGCTCTCCTGACCACCTGCAATGGTTGTCAGCAAGCAAAAACTTGTATGGAGAAGGGGTCAAACCGCACACAAAGGTTACTCTGAGATCCATGGGGGAGGAGGAGATGCCACCACAGCCATTAACACCTTCTGGGACAAGGAGACACACAGAAAGTCAGCACTGCCAACATCTCACAGCCAGAATTTACGCTACTGGCCCCCATCCTCTGCAAAGCTAATGACTCCTCCTGAGGGACCAGCATTCCTGGGGAGAGGAGGTTGTGTTTTATCAACCTGACGGAGGAGCCTCCCTTCCCAAAGAGACACACGGTGTAAAAGATAAAGCAGCTTGATGCCAACTGAGGAAATATACCTTTTCCTATGTGAAAAGGAAGAGATTTGTCAAAGGCGATGGTATATTTTATTACTGTATTAAATGGAAGAGCACATTAAGAGACTTCTGTTAAATATGAACCAGGAAGAGGAAAGACAGGGACAGAGCACTTTCCTTCTACACCTTTTGCAGGCAATACTCGGTCATAAAGCAACTCAGAAATTAATCTGCTGATAGATTAGAGACTGTGAGTGTTAATCGACCCTTTGATCTCCCAGTTGTTATTTTGGGTCTTGTAGGGAGATATATTAATGAATCTGAAGGTATTAAATGAATTCCTCACTTGCTGTGGCAGCATTTGGCTCCCAGCTGAGAGCATCCCTTTGGGCTGTAGGGGTAAAGGCATGGAGACAGGCGGTACAGCACACACAACAGGCAGGAGGAGAGCACCCAGCTGTAGTTACCGGGCAGCCTTCATAGTCTGCATGGCTAACGGGAGATGAAAAATCCCCAGCTTGAAATAGAGAGCGTTTCCCAAGCTCTTGGATCAGTGTCACTGCTAATCCCAGCTCAGTTCAAAGCAAGTAGATCTGTTTATTGCCTTTCTCCTTTCAGAGCCCACCAGGAGGGCGGTACAAACAGACCGAGGGATGTCTCCCCACATATCGTGAAGTCTCCCCTGGTATGAGGATGTCTCCCCAAGTATCAGTCATCCCTGGTGCAACTCTGCAGCCTTCGGGGGGGTTATACCAGGCATTCACTTGCCTTGTTTTCAACATAGAACCTCAGGCTGTTTTTTCCGGAGGTCTTTCTCCAAAATTACAAAATCACAGGGCCATGGGCAAGGTCATTGCCTAGCGGCAAGGACGGAATTGCAGAACTCATGCAAAAGTCTGAGCTAGGCTTGTTCATGCCATGGCCTTACGTGTCACTAGCATCCTGATCGGACAGAATTTCTCCGAGGCATGCAGAGTGAGCGGACCATCTTGGATGAAGTTTCTTCGACTAAAACCTGGAGATAAATGTTTGGAAAAAAAGTGCAGGCAATGAGTCAGTTAATATAGCGGGGACTTTCTCCAGAAACCTGGCCAACTCTTTCCATTAAAGATCCAGTCTTTGGCTAGCTCTCCAAAGGAGGCTCAGTGACTGTGTACATTAAAAATGCTATCACCATTATGGTCTGTTCACTAAAGGTACAAGAGCATGACAAATATATGTAATTTGCAAATTGGCTGGTCTTTTGCAATAATTTAGAGACACTAGTTAGAGGCAATAGAAATCTAACAATTACTGATGTTTAAGGTTTGCATTGTTGCTCTGTGAATATTTCATGCATAAATGAACTTCCCCTGGACCAACTGCTGTTTCTGATGAGGCGCTCTGAGGCTTTATTGCCAAATACACAGCAGGGCTCCCCCAATGAGCCACATAACGGATGATGCATCGCCTTTGCAGCTTAAATAATGCAGGGTATCTGCATTTTATAGAGTGGTGGTACACTTTATTTACATATCAAGTGAGTGGCCAGACTGAATATGAAGAAATATGTGAAAGAAAGGATATGGCACATTTAATATTTCATATTAGCAAGCACCCTGCGGGAAAAGCCTAGGCAGACTGAGATGTGAGCTAAACTGCCCAATTTCTGTGCATGCATGTGTCTGTCTGACAAAATCTCTTGCGAAACTCATGAAATATCATCTTTTTCCCATTCTTGTGAACTTCCTCAGCACTATTGAAAACAAAAGGCATAATCTGCCAATCAGAGTTCGACTTTCCAAATGCTATTTGTTTGGAAAGAGAATCAAGCCCACTCTTAAAATCTCATCCTGCTCCTTCCTGGGGCTGCTGGGAGATGTAGTCTTGCTCTCTGTCACTCTGAAGGGAGCCACAGGGGATTTATGATGGTGTGGGGGCACCTGCAAAGCCTCATCAGCCTGCTAGGACTGCAAGGAGGCCCGTATCCCACAGAAAATGCACCTTCCCAAATGCAGAACTATTTCAACAGCTGATGGTTCCTCCTATGTGAACCAGTCTGGGTTGATGGAAGAAGAAAACAACCTACCCTGTTTCCCTAAAAATAAGACCTACTCTGAAAATAAGCCCTAGTATGATTTTTTTCAGAACTTTTGAGGATGCTCTAAATCTAAGCCCCACTCCAAAAATAAGCCCTAGTTACAGTTCATTTTAAAAGTCAATTTAAGTAGTGTCCAGGCAGCTATACACATAAAAAAGTAATAAGTTTTGGAGCAAAAATTAATCTAAGACCCTGTCTTATTTTCAGGAAAACAGGGGAGAAAACCAATAGTTAGTTCTTCCTTACAAAAAACAGGGCTTGGACGTAATTGTCCATATGGGATTGGATCTCAGGGCATGGATTCTCTCTCTGGAGCAGGTTATCCAAGCATTCAGACTTGACCCACTCATAAAATCCTCCTTCCTCATTCATGAAAGGCCCTGAGATGTCAGCCCAGCACAACCACGCACAGGGGACTGGTCCAAGCCCAGGAGAGCTGGCTGTCATTATTGTCCCCCCGTAGCAAAGGTTTCCAGCCACCAGACAAGGCACAGATATTAAATTGTTTAAAGCAACAATTTTCTCACTACACGAAGAGAATGGGTCTGCAGACCAAAGGCATCAATTTTTCACCTGCTTTTTTGCAGGACTGGTGGGGATGTGCCTGCCAGCAGCACAGAACAACCTCCTGCCCAGTCCAGCGTCTGTGGGAGAGCGTGCAGCATCGCCCTCCCATTATGCCTCATTCAAAGAAGAACTGATGTGTGCCAGTTCTTTTTTGTACAAACCTATTAAAATTCCAATGCAAATGACCGGATTCATAATCTGAGCTTCATTGAGAAACACAGTTTCCTGCTTTCCCAAGTAATGAAATTATTGTTTGTGCAGATGCTCCATTTCTAAGCTAATTCAATCTCCGACTAGTTATTTTAGGAGTGTATGTGTGAGGGCAGGGGTGTGCGGATGTGCAGGTTTGTGTGTGCGTGCACACAGACAAACATATCTGCACAGCATGTTTCCCAGTACACGGATCCGTAGGCTATTTAGTTAGATAGCCAATTATAATTATAAATGCAATGGGAATAGGAGCAGTGTGTTCTATAGACACGATTAAAAATAAACTGGGAAAGCTAAAAGCAGCTTAGTCACCAGAAACTAATACACTACAGGGGCAAGTTGTGGAAATGCCTGATTATTCTCTTTTGCTCACTCCATCCCTGGGGGATCTTCCTGAACTGTTACTTTAACTGCTCAACTTGCCTTTTCCACTGTGATAGTCAGCAGATGAAGCCCTTCACATTTAAGTGTAATAGTGCCAGAGAGACCAACTGCTCCTCAGAGTTACGACCTATAAATGTCGCTTGTGTGTCAGAATGAGAATGTGCCACTGAAGATGCTGAAGTCTGCAGAGGGTTTGCTTGACAATTCACGCAGGCCATTAAACTCACTCCTCCCCTCGTCCCCCCAGCATTGTGTACTCTGGGATTTCTTGCTTGCTTTCACAGCTTTCTGAGTAATTCTTCCAAAGCTGGCAATAACTGAGCAATTTATCCCTGGGACAGAGTGTACGGCACAGCGTTTGTTCAAGTTGCTCTTCTTTTCACCTGTCATGGCAAATAAGAGCTCCAGGACAGACTGCCTGTGCTTTCCTGCACCAGGTGTGGGTAACTTTACCCAGAGCAGAGGGGAAATGGAGATGGACATCAGGTGATGCCAGGATGGAACAAGGAGTCCTGTAAGGTGGATATGTCAGCCCCTCATCCCGGCTGATTGCCAGACACATGGTGCACAGCTCACTCCCTTTGCACGGGAAGCTTCACAGCCCTCTCCATCCATGCTTGTGCTTCACTGGAGGGGGATTGTTGGGTCTGAAAGGAGAAAGAGATCTACTTATTGTACATTGCTCCACAGCACCCAGATGTTTCGGGCCAACTGAATAACCATGTTAGATGCATTTCAGTCTGCCTTGGTCAGGAGGACACGATTACTTCTCAGCCTGAACGGTGCAACAAGAAGAATAACAATAACTGAGAGCAGGGTTTTTGTCTCGGCTCAGAACTGCTTCTGACCTCAGCTAAAAGCCCAGCTCACCACTGTCACAAGCACATCTCAGAAGAAATGCAGGCATTTACACCACATTGATGTCTAGCCCAGCATGCATGTTTATTCAAGTATAAGACAGCGATATCTAATATTTGCTTGTTCCAGTTACCTCTTACACCCTGACAACTGGCTCCTAAGGGAGCATTGGGAAATCCTGATCCCCAAGGCAGGTGCAGATACACTGTGTTGTGCTCAGCCACATGCATGAGCAGTGTAGGACATGGACAACATGGTACCACACACTCACTGGTGTTCCTGATCCTTTTCTTTCTGAGAAAAGGGACTTGACGGTTGGAAGACCTTGGGAAGGGAAAAAAAAAGCACTTCTCTGTGAAGAATAATAGTGTAGAAAACCCCAGAGCTTGGTGCTACATGGCTGAGAGAACATCCCTGTGGGGGTGGCAGGGCAGAAAGGAAAAGCCACAGACAATAGAGGGGATGCAGGAGGCTGGGGTGAGAAACGAGGCCTCGCTGTGGGACAGACCCTTGCAGGGCAGTGCAGAAGAGGCTGGGCCATACAGATGGTGCAGCTGGAGGAGGGTGACAGACCCTCTGTGATGAATGGGGACAGATCATACGGGCAGCTGCTTTCAGGACAGGAAAGAGGAATAGGATGGAGGGTTGCTGTGAGACTGACGGACAGCGCTAACTCCGCTCGGGATTTTATTATGCTTCACATCAGTTTGAAATCTGGAGGAACAAGCCTGTGATGACTCCAGCCTGTGGAAACTCAGATACTGCGATCCAGACACATGTCCTTGTCTAACCCTGCACTCCAGGCTCTGTCGCATCCTGAGGTGCTCCAGGACCCCCACAGCCCTTCCCGCAGTGACTCTTCCCCTTCCTACCCAGCCGGTATCACCCTCTCCCAACTTCATCCCCCCACAGTGGCCGGGGTGGCTGCTGGTCCCACCAGTGCACAGGGATGAGGCAGCAGCTGATTTTGCAGCCACTTGACCAGAGATGCCAGCGGGGAGGGGAAAGAGCTGGGGATCCTTTTGAGTCCACCACCTGGGACTGGTAGCACTTCTACTAATGCACAGCGAGCAGCTAAATCATATATTATTGATTTGTCAGACATATTTGCATATAAATAAGCATGATCATTCATACAAACCTTAATGTTGTTGTTCTCCCTTTGGTGTTGTGATCACAGATGAATGACTCTAGTTAGACACAATTCAGGAAAGCTTGTACCACTGCAGCAAAGTAAGCTGCTGATTTAAAACTACATTTATTGGAGCATGTAAGTGTGACAGCCTATTGGTGAATTTGGGGATAATTAGTCTAAAAGACAAGATAAATGAATCCTGAAAGTAGTATTGTGATGAAGAAATGATCCCTCCATGCTAGTAAAGCTTTGATGCCAGAAATATTGTAAATGATAATTAACTGGGAAACACAGAGGAATTATATTTCAATTGTGTTTTCAAAAGGACTTAGAATTTTACAGACAAATTGATTGGGTTCTCCCCCTCCCCCAGCCCTGTGATTATGAAAGATTGTCTAATTTACAACATGAACTATGAAGCATATGACAAATCGCTGGCTTGCTTTTATGCATCTTGTTTGTACGTTTCTCCCTGGTAGATATCTGCTTATTGTTTTTAAGCAAACCAAGACATGTATTTTTCAATTAGTCTTTCCCTAGGCCTAATCTAGACAGATCTGCAGGCCAGCACAACACACTGACCCATGAAAATTATATCTGCTGTATTAATTCATTAAGCATTGCAGGATCAAGCTGCAAGATCTCACTCCCTGATAACATCAGCAGAGTGAGCCGGGTTAGTCTGCATCCCTCCTCTGAAAAGAAAATATTATAGATTGTGCAATGCAGGGGAAACATTGCTTGCTAACACTTCATTTTAATTGTCCTAAATTAGAGCTGAAGACTTACAGAACTGTGTGTGACAGCCAATGAATACCAAATGAATTCATTAGGATCAACGCTGTTACAATGACTAACTAACGATTCTATAATAACATCTATATCCTTTATGCCGGGGCTGTCGACTGCAGCCGGGACCCCTGGAGGGAACTATCCTGACCCCAGGCAGGGGAAGGGCAGAACGCTTTGCCCTGTGCCTGCTTCTAATTGCAGCTCCGTGCCAAGCTGGGTGTCACCTGTCCTGTTCAGGGTTAGGGGAAGGGTGCAGGCAGAAGGACAAGAGGATCACAAGGGGCATTGCAGGTGAATCGCAGAAGCAGGCCACAGCCACGAACCACTGAGCTTTGCAAGATGCTGCCTGGACGCAATGGGACCAGAGACGCAGCTTGAGCCGCCTCCTGCCACTTGTTCCCATCTCCAGAGGTGTGGGCCCATTCCAGCATTGCTGTTATCCAGTCCTGCCTTCTCGTTGGCATCGTCAGGCCTGAGGTGGGCTAAAAAGCACCCGATGGCACCCATGGTTGGTGCATCCAGCTCAGCACAGGCACTCTGAGCCATCCAGAGGCTGCAAGTGTCCCAAGGATTGCCAAGGTCTTCTGTCTGTGCTCTGGGCAAGGGCTCCCTGGTGAACACAGAAAGACGTTAAAGGAGGAAAAAAGAAGAGAAACAGCTTCATTTGCACCTTGTGTTCTTCTGGTGGGAGGCACCATAACTCATACAAGCTTCAGTGAGTTGAGACTACAAGAGAAGGGGGAAAAAGGGGCTTTTATGACTATGGAGAGGTTTTATATGGTATTGTCTTCCTTAGCAGAGGAGCTTAAATTTTGAGGGTGGATATTCAATGTAAGAAAATACAAAAGACAATGACTCAGCTAAGTTGCCTCTCAAACTACTGCAGATGTGTTGGCAAAGGGAACCTCAGAGCAGGAAGGCATGAAGACCGCCCTGTCAGAGAGCATCTCAGGTCGCTGCGGCTGATACCGAACCGTGACCAGGTTTCTACCAATAGGGAGGAGGAAAACACTGTAGCAAAGAATTTCTGCTAATCATATATTCAAGGAAACACATGGAGAACAAGGAGAAGTCTTCATTTGGCATCACTACATCAATGTTGTTCACTCCCAAGTGATGCCAAGTTCTTCTTTTTCTGGTCAAGGTTCCCATGTTTTTTTGCCCAGGTCCAGTGCTTGTGAAGGAGGAGGGAATATTTCTGAGTTGAGGAAATATTTCCAAGGAGACCAGAAAATTGCATAAGGTCTCAAGCTAATGGCGTTTGTATCTTTTAACAGTGATGCCCTACTGCATGGGGATCCTGTCCCGACACGTGGCAGAAGGTTGCCTCAGCTTCACTGCCCCTCTGTGCTCAGCGCAGCCTTAGGAGCGCAGGTAATGAAACCTGGCAAGTGAGCTCTTGTCCAGGAAACCACGACTTTTTACCTTCAGCTTTCTGCCCCACTCCCTAAATGACGGTTACTGTCCTCAAAAGAAAGCACGTTTCTGATGCTAACTTCAACATATCTTCACCAGCACTTTCCTGGAGATGACAGAATTTGAACTGAAGCTGCAGGCACTGGAAGAAAAGTCTCTGCTTTGGAATGGAGCAGGATGGACACCGAGGGGCAATCAATCCCTCCTTAACTTCACTGCAGCAAAGCTTTCTGAGCCAGCACATCTTGGGCAATGTTTCCAAGACATTTTGAGGTCTTGTAGCGAAAAGCCTGGGTTTAGTATGAAAAATTGCCCAGCTTTGTAAGCAATAGGCTATAGGAACCCTGATGAAGGAGTGCCAGGCAGGAGATGAGGACAGCTGGGAAAATGGAGTGACAAGGGGTAATTTTCTCTGAAATCTGGATTGCAGGAGCAAGGCCCCTGCCCTTGCTGATTTGCTTTTGGGAAATGAAGCTCGTTCTGGAAAAAGAAAGTAAAAGGCAGGGCTGTGCAGAGAGCCTCTCCGGTGTGCAGCCTCTGCCTCCATTCAGGCTGTTTGCAAACTCTCTCTGTGCTTATCATCATGTAATTGAAATAATGTGTATTGACAGAGACTTGAAAACAACTGCTCAATTTTCCTCGAAATTCAATTAAACTTCGTTTATTCTGGGGATCGATCCAATTAAAAAGGGGGAAATTTCAGATGGTCCGAGCCTTATGATCCATCTTAACACACTGTGTCTATCACCATGATGTAATAATTCCCCCAATCAATGCTTTAAAAGCATTTAGCAGTCTTGATAATGAACTTTTGTCAAAATAGCCTTACAAAGCAATAAATGAGAGTAGATTAATATGTAGTCATAAAGCTATGAATGGTTTAACGCTTTGAAAGGGTTGCTTCATAAATTAGACTTCTTTATCTATTTCTTTATCATAATCTCTGATAACATTGCCCAAGGTTTTGGTAGGCAAGAAGAACCTGGGCCTCTGGAGTGAGTTCCTTGTTAGGAGGGAAATGGATGGATATGAGCTGAAGAATTTAACATCCTGGACCGTTTTGTTGACATTTCAGACAATTTCCATGGCCACCATGGGCAAAACCAGAGTATCTGTAGCTGAAGTTGTTCTCATGGTGCTGAGTTTCAGATCTTGATCAAAGGTTCAAATCTCCGTTAAGGCCACCCACTCCCATCCGTTGAACTGCTCCCATTAGACCACCTTAGGACTACTGTGAATGTATGAAAGTCCTTACGCAGCTGCTGCGGATTGAGAAACATGCCCCATTTTGACACTCCAAGGGGGTTATACAATGGCTTTTAATTGTGACACTTCTTTAGGAAATGCACGGTTTAAAAGTTTGTCTTCCCTGTTACTGAGTTCAGATACTGAATCTTCTTCATAATATCACTATGGCTTCAGGCTGACCCCAGCAGCTCCCATCCTGCTTTATAACATCTGTGGATACCATGCATTTCTGTTTGCAGATAGAATAGGTTCTTGAGTATTTTTCTGATTCTTGAGTGTCACTGTGCTTAGAAGAGTTGCCCATCTCCCTTAACACACTCTCAGTGTACTTTTCACAACAAGGGAATTTTCTAAAATGTCTGGTACTCACTCAAAGAGCCAAAAATTATCGGAGACTCGGCTTAAAAATAGGAACCTGAGAGGGTACATTAGTGCCCAAGACAGGAGCAAGAAAAATACTTTGGCTCCAAAGGTCATGATCAGAAATGCAGATTTCCATTTTAATTTTAAGTGCTCTGGCTAAAACTCCCTCTTGGTAAGGTCTAGTATAGAGCAACCTGTGTGCAGGACCACGCTACTGGAGATTGGCAGGTGGTTTCAAATAATCTTTTTTATTCTTTTCAAGTGGCATGAAGTGCTGCTTGCAATGTGTGTGTGTGGTGGTGGAGCGTGACAGCTCACAGGACACAGGCAGAGAGCAGCTTTACCTGTTTCTCCTTGGGCTCGTTATGCTCATCGTTAAGGCACCAGGCAAAGTGACAGCTTCTGGAAAGGAACCCATGTGTTGCAGATGTTTTCTCACCCTGGGGTTCAGTATCCCTCTGGAGTTGCAGGCGCTGTGAGCTGCAGGCAGACAGCATCCAGGTCCCCAGGGTCTTCTCCAAATTTTTTTGCACATCCCACAGGTGGGAAGGTTTAAATTTGTGTATCTAGAAGCAACCGATTTTGTTTCGGGGTTGCTGTGGCCATTCTCATCTCTGTTCTGTGTGGGGGACTTTGCACTTGCTGTGCAAAGGGAATTTCCCTTAATTTCCCTCAAAAAGGCACCCATGTCTGCAGCGGAGCCCAGCAGCCCTTAAACAGCTCTGAGCAGCAGCCCAATATTTTTGAGGAAGCCAAATAGAAGAAGAAAAACCATTGCACTGGGTGGGAGCTGCAGGGAGAGTGAAGCCCGCATCCATCTCTCTGAAGTTGTCAGTCAAAGAGGTTTCGTACTATTATCTTAATCCTTATGACTTGCTAGTTCCTGCAAACTGGATATAAGCTGAATCTATACAGTGCTGATTTACAGACATTTTGCCAGGGCTCAATAAATGTAAAGCATACCAGCACCGCATGAAAAATGTTATCTGTGAAAAACCTTTTAGCTCAGCAGAGACGGTAGTAAGTGGCAGCATTCCTTTTTGCAAACTTTCAGTAGAAACATTTCATTTGCATATGATATTAATTGCGGAAGAAACAGGCATGCTCCTCGCCATCTAATCCGATCAGTCTTTTATGCAATGTTTTCCTAGGAGGGTAAAGGAACCGGGATGAGCAGTGTAAATGCAGCGTGTTCCTCTCCCTCAGCAATCTGCAAAGGAGGTGGTGACCGGTTCAAAGTGTTGCTTTCTGAAATGATGTGATGCTAATTGCATGCAGTGCCCCGCTTTTTGACTCACTTTAGACAGCAGCTTTTTCTATGGCATCAGAAAAATGTGTGCCTTTTCCTCAGCACGACCTAGAGTCACATAGATACTTCTCAGAGCAGCTCCCAGGTACATGCCCAAAATGAATGCGGGGAAATTATAAGACCAGGCAAGATCATGGGGCAGATACACGGACAGTTGACTTGGATGGATCTGAAAAAAAAGTCCTTCTATGCCCTTGTTATGTACAGGGTGACATTAATGGGTTATTTTGTATAATTTCTGATCACTTAAACCTATTGCTAAGCCCTTCACAGAGAAAAAAATACAAGATAAACATCTTCCAAGTTTATCCCATCTACTAAGGCAGCCACTTTGCCCCCTGGGCTTGTTTTGTCTGCAGCCTGGACATGACTCATGTCATTCCCTCAAGACCTATTTCTCCATAGGGTTTTTCACCAGTTCATCTTCCGTTTCCACGTGGTCACTGCTGAGGGATCCAGCATCCCATGGGCACTGACTTCTCCTCAGGGAAAGACTGAGCCCTTCCTTCCTTCTCCTCTTAGAGCTTCTATTTCATGTTTTCATTTCTGGTGCCTTGGTATTTTGGGGGTGGATAAGGGAGGACTAAAGCGTGTTTCAGGAGTAATCTATTCCTCAGCATTCAGTCCCTTGTGTCTCTTTTGCTGTTCCTTTGAAATAAAGGAATATTCAAGCAAATGAGAAGGGGGAAAAACGGGTGATTAAAAATCTTACTAAATCCCAGATAAACGTATGTTAAAAAAAAAAAGAATCCAGGTGGAATAATTATAGGTTAAAT
This sequence comes from Pampusana beccarii, assembly GCA_013399365.1. NCBI lineage: Eukaryota > Metazoa > Chordata > Aves > Columbiformes > Columbidae > Pampusana > Pampusana beccarii. Next base: position 455,697 of record VWYH01002284.1, on the reverse strand, counting down.
TTAAACTTATTTCTTCTGAGTGTTACCAAAAAAACATTTAAATACCTCTCCTCCCTGCCCCCACGTCAAAAAAAAAGATCATTTTGATACTAAAGGTACTGAAGCAGCTTTAAGGGACTCACAGATCAAACATCATTTGGGAAATTTCAAAGGGCTGTTTCAACAGTATCACTTTCTACCATTCCCCACTCTGCATCCCTTCATTTTATATTTTGGTTCCTGATGAAGTTTCAGCTGCTCCTGAAGTCAGTCCTTGTGTTCTTGGCTATCAAAGAGCATTGCAACATCAACGTCAGAGTTAAACTAAAAAAAAAAAAAAAAAAAAAAAAAAAAGCATCCCTTTTCCTTTGGAGATCAGAAAGTCAAATAAAAAGGATGCTGATTTGTGGAATAAAGGGTGGGATTCCCTGCTGAGACGATAGGAATCTTCTGACTTAACTGAGTTAAGATTTGAATACATTTGGCCCAGACAAGGGGAGAAAAAAAATCCATTAGTTTTGAGAAAAGCCTCACACAGTTTCAAAAGGAAATATGTTAATATAATTTTTTTTTAAAGGGGGAAAAAAAAGATTTGTGTGTGTGTTTCAGAGGCCAGAAGTTTAATACTATCAGCCAGAAGCAAAGAGAGAAATTAAATTACATGACTAACACAAAGTCTTGTCTCCTACTGCCGTGACATGGATGGAGAAACAAGAGTCCTCTAGCAGCTCTGCTGGATCCGGGAGCCTCTGGCTGTCAGAAAACCACCCTGGTCACCGCAACCTGCCGTGGTCATCCCTGGGACACTGCTTCCCCCTCCATGGGGTAAAACTGCTGGCTTGTCCTTGCTTTGGCTCAGCGTCTGCTCCTGAACAGCCCCTGGGCTGGTGCGCAGGTTCTGCTCCAGATCAGTCCCACACCAAGTGGTCATGAGCTTCCCGCACCCCTGCCTCAGTTTCCCCCTCCCTGCAGTGAATCCAAAGAGCTGCTCTCCACCGTGTGTTCGCAGAAACTCCCTAATCCCAGCGGGAAGTTTAGTCCCTCCTAACACATCAACCCGATTTACACCAGCCTGACTCCACACTGCCCATCCTTCAGGATCCCCACAGCGGTCAAGCAAGAAACCCAAGCTGCGTTGACGTGGTGCTTCATGAAGGAAAATTCACTGGTGGTCCAGACACTTGTCCCTCTGGCATGTCCCTGGTGAGGACAATGCCCTGCTGAAGTCCATGGGGAGCTGGCAGGATCGCTCTGCATCACAGGGTGCTGCTGCCAGTGCTGCCCACACAGCAGGCAGGAGACCCCCAGGGCCATCAACCTCTCCTGGCTCCAAAAGAAAGGTATTTTCCCACCCCGCAGCTGCCTGGGAGAGCGGGGTAACACGCACTGGTTGCTCATCTCCACCCTGGGAAATGTATGGCATCTGTGCCATGTCCCCTCATCCCTGACAAGAGCTTTCCTGCTCCTCCGTGCCCAAGAAAAGCTGAGGCGTGTGTGAGGAATCACACAAAAATAATCATAATAGCATGAGATTGCCCTTCTTAATGAGGGCCCGGGAAAAGCTGGTGGCTGAGGAAAGGTTCAGTCCAGCCATGGAGTGGCTGCAGGCTGTAACGTGGGGTTGTCAAAAGAGCAGCTCAGTATTAAATCCTTTTGATGGTTCTCCTGCTGAGAGAAGAGATGATATCTCATCATTAATGGAGTTGAATTAATATAAATTAGCCAAACAGCTCCTCGCTGTTTCCGTTCAGGCAGAGAAAAGGGGTTTATTGGGGAGGCAAAAGCAACGATCCCTTTCACCTCACATTCACTCCACCATCCATAAAGACACTGCTGACCTCGCAGTCTTGTCTCTCCTCCTCCCCTCCCCTGGCAGGACCAAGGCAACGTAAAATAAAATGATTATGTGACATCCCGGGAACATGGGGACTGTCCACAGCACAGACCTCTGGCGACCTTTATACGGGTGACAGGTGACCTCTCTAAATCAGCCCTGGGGAGACTTGAGATTGCCAGGAGGGCTGGAGCCTCCATGGGCTCTGCAGCAGCAGCATTGCCAGCTCGAGGATTGTAACTTATGGGCAGATGAGTCCGGGGAGCAGGAGACACCTCTGGAGTTCCAGGCTGGGCTCTGAGGGCTATTTCATCTCCTTTTCCACCACATATCCACCTTCTCCTTCCATCTGAACTGTGAGTTTCATCCTTCCACCCCTTCACACACAGGCAGGAACAGCACCGAGCAATTTCTGCAGCTCTGTCCAGATTTACACACTGGTTTCCAGCCTACATGGCCAGCAACAAGCACCAGAGAACCATCTGTGAGTTGACTGCAAGGGAGCTGCCAAACCCCTGATGAATAAAGACTTAAAAAATATCAGTGCAGAGTTTTGAAGGCTGGAAAGGTGATAATTATTTAAGAGCAAACCTAAACCTTAAAGCATGTTTTGGCAAGTGCTTGAAGGTGGCAGAGTGTACGTCTGTGCATCGGGGTGAAATGGTTCCATATGTCAGGGTATATACTTGATTCATTTTTTAAAGCTATAAAAGGCAGACAGGACAGACAATGTATATTATATTATGCATTTTTAAAAGCGACATTAAAAGAACATCATGAAGGTTGTAGAGCCAAGCACTCAGACAGTGGCTAAGTCATGCCCAAGGCTGCCTGCCCAGGTTCATTTTAATCCCTCGTGCCTATAAATCACGACACACTCTAACAGTATGTCTTGGGGTATTTTCTCCTTCTCCCCATGCTGAGGATGGATCAGATGGCTTGTGCCGTCTTACAGACTGTTTCCTTGCATCTTATTGTCTTATTGTTGTAGCCATGGGCCTGTTCAACCACAAGCTGGCAACTACATCTCCAACCCTGACTGGGGTGCGTGGCAGGTCCGTGCTCACCCCACACCTTCCCAGCCAGCAGCTCTCCACTGTGGAGCAAGCGGTTGCTGGGCAAACACCACCAACCACCCTGTGAGCAAAGGCCTGGGGCCACGGTCCCCTCGGAGAGGACCCACCGCTCACGCACCCTGCACGCTCTCCGGAGGCAGCGATGCAAATTCCTGCTGGTACCACAAGCTGGTGCAAAAATGCCGAGAGGAGGGAGTTCGCTGCTCCTGTCTGGCTTGAAGAAGGAACAGAGAGAGAGAGAGAGAATTCAAATGAACTAATTTCTTGTTCTGAGACCTTTTCGCCCCTTTGCAGCTGCTTCTGATACAAAGGCAGAACCTTATCTCCCTGTTGCACGGATCCAGCGCTACAAACAACTGCCTTGTTGTAATGCACAGAATGTGTGGCATCTGACAACAGCCTACACAGGGCTGGGATGTGAGAGGGAGGCACATTCCCTTCCAGCTTCTGCCCAGCTTTTTTTTTTCTAATTCCTCCTCTCTCTCTTCCTCCCTGAGCCTGCAGCCAGTGGGTTTGCTTTCAGCATCCTCTCCCTGCACCCTGCTGAACCGCATCCCCACAGTCCATGTGCCTAGCACCAGTGGAAGTAGCCGTCCTATGGTAGCAGCTCAGATGTCTACTCCTCTAACACTGTAAGTTGTCTCTAAGGCCCCTGTCATAATAGCATGATTTTTACAATTTTTAATATGTTTATATTCAAGTTTTACTTTGAGGCAGGAAACTACCAGCTTAAAACAGAGTGGAACAGTATTTTTCCACCCCAGATGTTCAAAACAGAGAATACGCACTCCACCTTATGAGAATATAGACAGCTATTTTTTCTTTTAAATTTTTCAATCTGTATTTTTGACTACTACCTGTAACATCCTCCAAAAACTACAGAGAACTGTAGTTCTCAGAGCAAATGTAGCACTTGCTTGTAAAAGAAGAGGACAGAAGAGACTAGACAGATACAGGAATATTGCCAAAGCCTTGTGGTCATGTGCAAGGCCTTAGAAGAAAGTTCAGAGGAAAAAATAAGTCAAGACCAGAGGTAAATGATAAGTTCAGTGAAATTCAATGTGATTTTATGCTGCAATAAGAAGGAGAAAAAATGGGTTCAAATGTGAAAAATGAAGGTCATGGATTCCAAAACTGCTAATAGTGAGAGTCACATATTTAAACCAGCCGTTGTCCATGGAGGAGAGAGAAACCTGAGCTTTCAAGCTGGCCATACAGCGTAACTCGCAGATTGACTGAGAGGAATTGCCACTAACGATAAGCAAGAACAAATGCCATTTTACTCAGCATTTCAGACCTCATCAGTGATTGCTATTCAAAAAGAGCAACTGAAGCTGGGATGCAAGAAGAGTTTGCTGGCCTGCTGAGGGACATCAGGAACTTTTCTAAACAAACATGAAGAGGCTGGTTTGCTTAAGCAGGCTGAGAGGTGACGTGATCATCCCAGGGTCTATCTGCCCATGCAGGAAAATAAACAGTGAAATTGAAGGGTAAAGCTGGCAAAGATCAGCTGCATAGAAACTGGACATTAATACATTTAGGTGTGAAATACCTTACTGCAACCTTTCAGTTCTTAAAAGGAGCCTATAAGAAGGATGCAGACAGACTGTTTAGAAGGGCATGTTATGATAGGATAAGGGGTGATGGTTTTAAACTAGAAGAGAGGAGATTCAGGCCAGATGTGAGGAAGAAATTTTTTCCACTGAGGGTGGTGAGAGCCTGGCCCAGGTTCCCAGAGAGGTGGTGGATGAACCATCCCTGGAGACATCCCAGGCCAGGCTGGACGGGGCTCTGAGCAACCTGAGCTGGTGAAGATGTCCCTGCTCATAGCAAGGGTTGGGCTGGATGAGATTTGAAGGTCTCTTCCAACCCAAACTATTCTAAGGTTCTATGAAATGTAGAGTTGGCTTCTAGCCATCAGAGCAGGAATATTTTCGAGGGTTCCCTGGCACAAGAAGTCTTCATGGAAATAAACTAGAGGTGATCTCCACCCTATCTGTGCAAATGCTTCCCAAGCTCCCACAATTTACACGCTGGTGACACTAAGGCAGGAGGCACTCATCTCCTCTGAAGGAAGCGACCATTTCCTTCATTTCCTTGAGTTCGTGTATTCCAGGTAGTTTGACAGAATTGTCGTTTTCCCTGCCAGAATCACACAGCTACCACAAATACCTTTCATGCCACAGAGAATTCTTTCTAAATGCCCCAGATCTGGAGAGTGGGGGGAGACAGAGAGGGAGAAGGAGACAATCATCACTCCGACCCACTCCTCCGCGTTGCAGAAGCAGGAATTTGCTCTCCAACTGGAATGTGGCCGCTTAATAGGGCCACAGAACTGAAGAGGCTGCATCTGTAATGTTTCTGTCAAAGCAAATGAGGTCATTAACAGACGAGATCAGTGATGGAATTGTCTCTCGTAGTATTTATTATATGGTCCTTTTCCTGACACCTCCCACTGAGAGAATATTAAATATTTAATGCACACCAAGGCCCTGCTCATTTTTCATTCCCACTTCAGCATTTCAAATCGGCTCCAGTCTGCTGCTAGCTACAAAGTCGACTGGACAATGGACCATAATGAATTAACTCTTTGGAAGCCACAGTAGCATTTACAGGACTGCCAGAAGACTGGGTGCTTTATCATCTCTGACTCAAGCACGTGCTCCGGAATTCAATCCTCGATTCATTAAAACAAAGTAGGGGGAGGAAGGCAAGAGTGGAGAATTTGGGAAATGGGTTTCAGGAACCATAAATAAATAAATAACAAAGGAGGAGTTGGAAATGTTAGCCTGTCAAGGTGACAGGGCTTTATTTACTCATTGTTTCTCAACTTGCTATTTCCAAAAATGAAGGTGGCTCCTGTGCAACATAACAAGTCTTCAAAATCCTGAGCATCACATCCAGAATGAACCACTCATCCTGCGGTAAAGTGGAAGCAAGACCTTCAAGAAATAGCTTACAGCCCTGGTCATTACAAATCTAAAACAGACTATCAAGAAAAGCAGAGCAGGATGTTTCCCATGGTCTGTACTTGCTGCCCATCTGGTCAAGCAGAGACAAAGTTGGTCCTGCTTGGTAGCTGAGCTTTCCCAGGATGTCTACACAGCTTAGAAGTCAACCTGAATGTCTAAACTTCCAACCGTACGTTTGAAAATCCCTGACAAAATCTTTGGTTAGATAGTGCTTCAAGATGAGAAGGCGTATCTACCTAGAACATGTTCCTCTGTGTGGCTTTCACTAGATATTTCTGGTGGTTACAATACCTAGAACTCCTTTTCACCACCCCTTCCCCAAAAAAGAAGAGTCGATGTACAAATCTACATGATCTGATGTCTACAGGCTGCTGGAGATACGGTCGTTGTGTGGAAGGGACCATCAAGGTGGCACCTGTCAGATCTTCAGCTCTCCTATCTCCATTCCCTGCCAGCAGAAGGCATTTACAAACAGTATTTTCCCATGGGAATTACTCCCTTTATTTACTGCTCCTTTCCCATCTTCCTACAGCATCAGCAGATCCCAGGACCACACTGGTCAGAGAAAGGCACAAAACTACAGTCAGGCTGTTTTCACCCACAAGGCAGGTATTTCAAGGAAATCTAGCCATTATACACGTTTACTGGGAAAAAAAAAATCCACTGGCAAATTACTCCTGCTTTTAGGCTTACAAGCTCCCATTTGCTTATCTGGTTAACACTATCTGTCACTTTTACTGAGATATCAGGAAATCTGATTCCCACTCATGGTGTAAAAGCAACCTGTATGCGCTTGACCTTTTTAATGTTTTGTAATTTGATTGGGTGGCTATTCCCATATTTCCTTGTCACCAGCCCCAGTAATCTGAGAGGCAGAAGTGGAAAAGACAGCCAGTAAAAACACGAGCAAACACAAGTGGGAATTAGACGAGGCCTTGGGATGCCAAAATTACTCAAAGCTGTATCCTCACTGAGATTGCAGCCAAGGCAGAGCTCCGCTCAATCCCATGGCCGGGGCTTTCTGCAGTAACCTCACAGTATCACCCACAGGCTTAATTCAAGGCTCAAATCCTGGGTTCAGGTTGAAGCTCTTTGCTGATGAGTTTTTAGAAGTGTGATTTTTAATTTTTTTTCCCCTGTTGCTCTGTCCAGGAAGCCAGAGTATGAACACAGTTATAGCACTATAACCCTGTATTTCCCTTACATTAGGGATTAATCTCATAGACAAGGTTATATTGCATATTGGTACCAGAATGTCAATACAACAAACTGCAAATTACAGAGTCTTAGGTTTGTTTTCCGACCATTCTGCCTCAAAACTGGGGCTGCTTAAAGGAGTAAAACAAACCTGGACAGGAACAAGTATGTCAGTAAAACCACTTCTAGGCTGCTCTTGTTCTGCATCCACGGGGGCAGTTGCATGGATTAAAGCTTGTACAAGTGCAAAGTCCTCCTGCAGAGACATTGCAGTTCTCCGTGTAGTTTCCCTGTCTATTGAATGGGAAGAGTGATAAGGGGAAAGTGTAACTTGGAACTTGAAGCGACAAGCTACAGTTCCTAGGAGAGCAAATAAACTTAGAAAGTTTATTTCTAAGCTTTCTTCAACATGCTTTCTAATGTCAGCCCCCAAAACTCCAATCCGCTATGTGACTTCATGCTGAATAAATCGCACTTCTCCACATTTAAAATTCTTTTAATTCCTGCATGAGGAATCCCAATGAAGCGCCACGTATTTTCTCATAAGCCCTTGTGGCACACGGTCATTTCTTTTACGAACACAGGTCTCCGAGACCAACAGCATCTCCCGCTGCCCTTCGCCAAAGACAGGACACAACCAGTAGTTCGGTCTGTGCAGGGTGACCCCAAAAGCAGAAGCCCCATTTGGTTTTGCTTCTTTTCAAAAAACCTACCCCTACAGATGGATTCCAGCCTGGTGCAGAGTGCTGCTGAATGTGCCCGCGGTAGCTGCAGCAGTTGGTGTTTTCAAATATTCATCTTTTTGGAGGATGGCTTTTTCTCCCCCGGACCCTTAACAGAGAGCTTTGCTCTTTCCTATGCTCGAATTGCCTGTCACAGATATTCAGTTTTTGAGTTAAAATATCTCCTTTCACTCCAGTGACTGTATGGAGAGAGACAATAACACAGAACCCACCCAAATTAGTGTACATTATGCCATTCTGTTCATTTATTTATGTGGATTTGGCCTTTTCTTTCTCCAGCCGTTAATAAAGTGCGGTGGATTCAAATGTGTATGACTGAAAGTAGCTCCTAAAGGGAACTTTCTGCTCATGGAGCAGCTCTTTGGCTTCTAGTGGCTTTCACTCGCTGTTTGGAGTGAAAAGAACTATTCTTCTTCTCTTCTTTTTACCCCAAAATCCTATTGATAAGAGATCTAACACAGGCAGCAAACTTATGAGAAGCAGATTTGATTCTTACAATGGAAGAAAACTCAAATTGTTTGGGACACAGGATCATCCTAGATCATCCAGCAAGACGAGTACACCTAATGGCTTGGTCTGTAAGTGTTTAGCTCTCTTTTTATAAAGCACCTGGCAAAACAGGGTCCCCAACCATGGACTTAATGATCCTGAAACATGTTATTTTAATAAATGCTGTGTAATTGAGATAGTATTCCATAAGGCACATATTCAGAGACACTCCTGCCCAGCACAGAGCACTGCACACAAACATTTCAGCTGAACCCTCTCTTGTAACCCTCACATTCCAGTTTTGGCATCCTTGATCACTCTTCAGTCCCATTTTGGGTTCCCAACATCCAAATGACCTTTCCAGGGGTTACAGATACCTGACATTTTGCAACATCAGATGCTTTCTCTGTTCTCTGCCAATAATTAGTTATTTAAGGGGCAGAAATTCATAATCCATTTCTAAGCTCTGTCTGGAAGCATTTCTTGTATCCCAAGGAATCCCAGCTTAAATGATGATTGGAAACAGTAGGAAATATGTTGAATTTGGTCCCAAAACTTTACATGCTTGCAGTGTCTCTATGATGATATTTTATTTTCCTGAAATTAGAGGTGATGCTCACTATTTCATTGTAGAGACCTACTTAAAAAAACAAACAAACAAACCAAAAAAACCACGTTGCTGTTGCTTCTGTCAACATTTTGTGTTAAAGTCCTGATTGGAAATAGTTTAAAATTCGGGGGATATTTAACAGGGCAGGTAAGCCAGGAGAAGGAGTAAAGACATGGCAGTAGTAACAGTCAACTAATGCCAAGATCAGAGTGTCATTTGGGCTTTAAATAAAGCACATTTCCCAGGACCAGACAGATAAATGGTTAGGGAATATTCACTGGGTGTGTCATTATAGTGATATTTCTTTTTCTATGATAGAGTGCTCAGGGACTGGCATGGAAGGACTAATGTTTGAAGAAGCGACCCATTCTCATTCATATCAGCAGAACGTCTTTTCTCCTCTCTTTCCCCACCTCCTTTTTTGCCTTTTCTTTCCTCTCTGGCTCTTGAGCACTGATGCAAGAATTTCAAGCAACATCATCCCTGATGTAACTCCATCTGATTTACTGGCAGCTGGAGGCTATTCTTTGCCTGCCGTCATGCTGAATGGCAGATGTTATGAAGGTCCTGTTCTTGCCCTGACAAATCTCAGATTAAAATAAAGGTGCTAGAGATCTTTAGACACAAGGGCAAGACACGAGGGAGGAAGAATCTGGAAAGATTCCCTTGAATTAAAGTAGGTAGATCTGCCCAAGGTCCAGGGGCTGCTGAAAGAGCCACAGTAGCGGAACTATGCCAAAGCATGGGCTCTCCATTCACCAGCAATTCCCTCAAAATGAGGGTGAAGAAAGAGTCTAGAGGCCAAAATGCAGCTATCTTGCTTGGTCACCTCAGATTTTTATTTCTAAATTCTGAAAAGCCAACACCAGTCTGCTCTGGGCCAGGCAAAGTATTTCAGTTCAGTTTGAAGCGTTTTAATTAAAGTGAAAGGTTGTTTTGAAATGCCGAAATAATTTGAGCTGAAAAGTCTAAATGTTCATTTTGCAAAGACTGAAAAGAAACACCGAATGCTTAACATTATTTTTTTTTGATCCTGTTTACCCAAAGCGGAAGCCTGTTCCTCAAAAGTTCCTGAAACTTGATATAAACTTTGACCCAAATATAAAAGTTTGCACTTAAAGGTGAAAAGGAACGTCTTTAAGTAACGACAAGAATGTTCCCACTTATACTCTGACTTGTCTGCTAACAGGCCTGCACCTTGAAGCTTACAGGTAACCCTATTTCTCATCAGCCCTTCTCAGTTCAGTGCTCGTACAGCAATATTCCAGTGTGTTTTGGCAAGATCTGTGCTGAGTTGATACGGATTTGTTACTAGATATTGTTCCTGCTTTTTTCTTTATAAACCTCGAAAACACTGTGCAGGACTTTCATTTTCTTGGGTGTCTGCAACAGAGATATTTGACAAACAGGCACTGCGATGCTGCAATTTTCAGTCCTATTTGAGAAATCTCAGCATTATCTCCACTGAAGCAGCTGCAGTTGGAAGTTGGCTGCACTTTCTATTTAATTTGGACAACAGCAGGACAGCCGGTGTAAATGGTCATAGCCTCACTCCAAACATCAGCTGGTGTTACGCTAGCTGAGGATCTGCTCCTACATCTGCTTTCTGGTCTCACAGTATCTTAAAGCCTTCCACAGAAAGGTGGCAAAGTACGGGACTTATCACATGTGATAGAGCATCATAAAGTGATTTGTAGCTGCTGAGGAGTCTTTCCATTGACTTCAGGGCTGTGGCTCAAACCTTTGATCAGCTGTATCACCTCTCAGCAAGGTGCACAGGTGGGGACGGTGACAGCTCCGGTGCTCTCAGCCACATGGGTCCACTGTGACCTTGTCTGAGTCAGGCCCCAGTTGCCATGGCTGTAAAAGAGTGATAAGGCTGTTTACTGCAAGGTGCTTGAATAGGGAAAGTGTCAAGGATCATCCTGATTAACAAGTAGGTGAAGTCAGAGGGGAAAGAGTTTCATGTAATAAAGCTGATTTTTTTCATGTATGTTCACTTGAGTTTACAAGCTGAAACCTTGCAGCTTACCCAGAGCCTTTTTGTGATTTTATGTGAATGAAAGAACATGCTGAACTGCTGTGGGTTACAAAACAGGTGCTCAGCCATTGTTTTGGTGAAATGGAAAAAAAATACTAGGACATCACAGATGTGGAAGGAGGCTGCCCACAGGGTATTTGCACACCTAGGTCTCTTTGGTTCCCTCTAGAGCCAGACAGAAAGAGCATCTTCCAATGACCTAGAGATGAAGCTTTGGGAAACCAGGCAACCAGATCAGCCTGGCTCAGCAAATAGAGGGTGGGTATGAAACGTGAGTAGGGTCAAACAGCATTTACCAAAATCTGCTGTGGCCCAGATGCAAAGGAAGTGTGTCGTTACTGCTGGGACCCCAGCCTGGCACTGGCTACAATGCAGCTAAGTTGGGCTTTTTCAATGTAAGAAGATTTGCAGACTCACCCTCTCCAGCCCTGGCTAGATGTGATGTTTGTGTTGATCTTGGCTTGGTTTCCCTGCTGCTCATGCTGTCATTTGCACCCGCACCAAGCGAAGGGAGAACACCATTGTTGCAGCGTTTTGCATCCCCTCCAGTGAGGATGCGCAGCGTTTTACAGTTTCACTCACCCGAACCCAAAGTGCAACCGAAGATTAGGGAGAAGCAGGGCTCCTGTTATTTGCTTTGGCATATAAAATTGAGTGTGACAGCATCAGATAATAAAACCGTAGTCCTTACAGAGAATTGTGATATCTAACTCACAGAAGAAGAAAAAGTGCTGCTTTCTGGTCTTGATTTCCCTGGTATAATGTCAGCAATGCACCATTAATTTCAGTGCATTCACAACACTGACAGGCAGAGCAGAGTGGGGTCCGACTGGCCCGTTTTCTACCATCCTCTCAGGGCATCCTGCTGCCCTGCCATCCTCTGCGGAGTGACAGGCAGCGGCCAGGTGGAGAACAGGATTGCACAGTATTGTCTGTGTTGGGGACCTGACCCAGGGCTTCTTCAAGTTGAAAATACCCTGTCCAAAGCTCAGTAGTAACAGCACAGACATTGTTGTTGCTCTTACACATAAGGGTAAGGCACATAGGAAGAAGCACCACCTTTTAAAAGTCAAACTGATATTACTGGAGAAAATTTTAAGGAGCACAAGTGCTTCTTCTGCGCACAAAGCAGAAAATGTGAGGCTTTGGGCTATGAAATCAAACTATAACTTTAGGGCAGGATTGGGCCTCTGAGCACCCTGCTGTTCTCAAAACTGGTTGCATGATGTTGTTTCCTCATTTACTTCTGGGGATCCCTGTAACTAAGGGAACCGATTTGTTTTGCAGACTGAGAAGGGAATCAAATAGTTGAACCCTTAGTAAATGTGCAAACACAACTGGTTTTCTTCGATGATTTGTTTGTTTGGACCTGAGCCATGAGACCTGGGGATTGCAGTCCAAGTTCCTAGAGCTCTGACGCCTGACACGCAGAGCAGCAGATCAAAGTCAGGATGAGTGAAGCTCGTTATCACTTGGAGAGCTGACCACAGGGGTTTCCAGGTGGAATCTTCTTAAAATGTCTCCTACCCATTTCAGATCTGGCAATCTTGTCCGAACCTGAGTCACCTACTTAATAAAAATTCCATGTTCAGTCCGTAGAAATGCTTCCAGCACAATTAGATCAATTTCCTCTAAGTAGCAATAAATGTGTTTTCCTTTAAAAGGCCAACACAAGCACATTATCACAGCCTATAATCCCCATTCTCTCTATTAGCTCAAAGTACATCCCAAAGGCCAAGGGTCGCAGCTAAAGACTAATCAGTCTCATTAGCCTGTCTAATTTATCTTAACTAGGGGGACACAAACACACTAAAACTGTTAGGGAGACTTTTTGATCAGGATATGGGAGTCATTCATCAGGGTCCTGCAGCTTCCAGAGACAGGAAGGAGAGAAAGGACCCAGGCACAAAGCCATTCTCCAAGGATGCTCTGCACCAAGATGCATCCACGAAGGCAGGATGGGGTAGAAATCCTCCCGGAGGCTCCTGCTGCCCTACTGGGCAACATCCCAGCAGGCTGGGAGAGAAATATGGGAAAGCATCTCCTCCTTGTTCTCACCCACATGCCGCCCAGCAGCTCTGCATCTTCCTTGCTCAGGCTCCGCTTCGGCACTGCAGGCGCTCGCTGCTCCAGGGAAGGGTTTGAGTCTGGCTGGTTAAAGTTTAACCCTTCCCCACCTGTGAGGGCCCTGTCAGCCACCACAGTGCATTGGGGACATAAGCCACCCTTCCTTCTGCCACAAGCATCACACTCCTGTTGGCTCCCAGCACTCAGCACCTTCCCAGCTGCATCCCTGCTTGGCAGGGGACCACCAACCCCCTCCCTGCTCCCCTGGCAGGTGAGTGAAGGTGTTTTAGATGCTGCTAGCCCAACAACAGAGCCCTGCTCCTAAATATCACTACTCACCATTAGTGGGCAATACAAACTCCCTCTCAACTGAACAACCTTTTCTAGATTTATTTTCAGAGAAACTGTGGCTATCATAATACCTGGGCATGGAAATTAAGTAGCTACTTTTTGTACAGGAAATCTTGAGAATGCCAGTCTGTCCAGATTTTGAAATGTTTTAAATCATGGTTTCATTAAAGCTCCTAACATTGACTTTTTCAAGGGGGTGTAAACAACCCATAGCATTTGGTACGTGTCCTTTTCACCGGGGGAAAGCCAGCTCACTGATCTCAGGTGCTCAGGTGGCTATGCGCAGCTTTGAAGGTGGGAAGAAACATTCCTGTCCATCCCAGTTCATCAAAGCAATCAAGCACATGCTTAGCTTTAATTACAAATTTACACCTGGTTAAAGCTAAGCATTAGTAGTGAGATTTGAGTGGCTGCTTAAATTGATGTTTCAAATGTGTTATGGACATCACATCTATCTTTCCTTTCCTTTCCTTTCTTTTCCTTTCTTTTCCTTTCTTTTCCTTTCTTTTCCTTTCCTTTCCTTTCCCCTTCCCTTCCCTTCCCTCCCCTTCCCCCCCCCCCCCCCCCCCTCCTTTTTCTTCTTTTTTCTTTCTTTTTTTTTCTTTTCCTTTCCTTTCCTTTCCCCTTCCCTTCCCTTCCCTCCCCTTCCCCCCCCCCCCCCCCCCCTCCTTTTTCTTCTTTTTTCTTTCTTTTTTTTTCTTTTCCTTTCCTTTCCTTTCCCCTTCCCTTCCCTTCCCTCCCCTTCCCTCCCCTTTCCCCTTTCCTTCCCTTTCCTTCCCTTTTTTTCTTTTACTTAAGACTGTTGTAGGACACTACCCATATGTTTTTGACAAGAAAGATGTAGCTCAGTCTTATTCATGTGGCCAGGCTCCTCTGGGAAGGATACAGCTCACCTAGCACAGCTTGTCCAGGCTGGACACCTTGTCTAAGTTGATAGCTCCAGTTTCTTCTGAAATCAGGAGAGGAGATGGGCACCTCCAAAGGAGGATTCATCCTTTCTGTCTGGTGCAAGCATCTTGGGGCAGATGAATCAGTTTGTGGACATCTCTGCCTTTTTCCCAAGGCAGCTGAGGAAGTCTAGACTGTAAGTTTGGATTAGTCACTTAACTTCTCAGCAGCAAAAAACATTGCACCCTAGACAGTTTTCAGGCCATAAGATTAGGTGAGATGAAACCACTTCTCACTCTCAGAGCCACACAAGCCTTGCTGGGCAGTGAGTTACTAGTGAGTTATTTCCTGAGAGCAAGGGTGGGAAATGCCCACTCTTGTTCCCAAGCTCTGCGCACAGCCATCTCCCACATCATTAAACACGACACAGGTAACGAGTTAAAAGAGAAGTAGAGAGTCAGGTCCTTGTTTTCGCCACATGCAGAAACTTGCAGGGCCAGATTCCCAGCTGAAGATCCTGCCCCCCAACTCTCAGGCATTTTTATTCCAGGATTAATCAGAAGGCGGGGTGGAAACATTTGTAATGTCCTGGCAATAAGGAGGAAGGCGAGATGTGGAGGAGATGGAGGGCAGAAAAATTCATTTGTTGAGATGATGGAGTGACACCTTTGAATGAAAAATTAATAATGATTAAAACAATGCTTGAGACTGTCTGCTTAAATTTTAAAGCTGTATTTTCCCAACCAAAGGGGTCCAGTGCTCAGCACCTCTTCTTACCGATTACCATCTATCTTTCCATTTTCATATAACCTTGAAATACAGTAATGTCAATGTATGCACAAGGATTCTCTTTTTCTGATGGATTGAGTGAGGTAAATTGATCTCTTTTGTCTTTTCCTCTAGTAGAGATCACCCTTTACCTAAAATCTATGTCTAAGTTCCTACACCATTTCTCTTGTAGAAGAATGAGAGGAGGCTCTGTGCCCACCCAGTATGCTTTGTGTTTCTAGTGGTCAGAGGTAAGTATTGAGTACGGGAAAACAAAAAAGAGATTCCTCTTTGTTTCATTTTATACCTGACTTGGTAGTTGGGAACGTGCAAAACTCTCAACTCCTTCACTGAATGAAGACGTTTTACAGCTCTTAATTCCCACAGCAACAGTTGATGGCTTTATTCTGCTTCCTCCTCCTCCTCACGGCACCCATGCTGTTCTTCCTACAGCGGTGCCACAGCATTTCCTTTGCTGAAGATCACACTGGCTGGTTATTTTGCAATGCAGTTAAACCCTCTTTGCATCATTTCCAGGGGAGAGAAGCAGAACAGTAGGCCCCTTTTTGGAAATCAGCTTCTTTTTTCTTACATGCTGCCTTCCACTGTCACAAAAACATTACACACCATATCCTTCCGTTCCAGATCTTATATCCAACAAGCTTTTGCTGACTACATAACCTTCACTAACCTGAGATTCCTGAGTAGTCCCAGGAGCTCAATGCATCTCGGAATAAAATTTTTGTAATGTCATTTAAGGGTATTCCTAATCCAGAATTATTGAGGAGGCCTGGGTCATGGGAATTGAGTTTGACGCTTGACAAATACTTGGCTTTGTGTAAATGGACAGGCCACTGAAATAACTGCCTGTGGATGTCACATGAAGAGAAATTAATTCTTTATTAACTTCCGCAATGATAATCTAATAAACTCATTTGGTCTACTAGTTTCAGCACTTAAAGCGCTCAGTCAATTGGATGCAAATAGATTTTTTCTTCCCCTCTGGAACAGTGCCTCTGCTGTGCAAAGGGACATCAGTGCAAAAAGCCAGGCCTGGCAGGTCAGGTTATGTGACCATGTTCAGGTCCTGCTACTGCTTCATGTGAGAGAGGCACAGCACAAAGAGCTAGAAAAAGACTCTGTTAGGAAAGAAAACAGGGATTTATTAAAAAATCATATTTTAAACAAATTTGCTTTGACTTGATTTCAGATGCCTTTTCTCCTTAATCAGGTATTTTAAAATAATATACAAGGAACCAATACAGTAGCTGTTTCCTTTTAGTATTATAGCACAAGACAGTAGTCCCAGCCCTTACGACTCTTTGCTAGATGCTGTACAATTACAAAGAAAGCTAGAATTCCTGTCCTAAAATTTTAGTGGCTAATGCTAAAAATATAAATGGAACTGTGTGGACCAAGCAAGCCTCTAATTCTGGAAGCCAAGCTTGTTCAATGAGAAAATAAGGCTGCAATGCGTGACCTAAATGTCAAATCAATGTAGCCATTGCCACTTAGAGGTTGAATTTCAAATGTCAAGCCACAAGCTGCTGTAAGACTGACCAGGAACCATGTGCAAAATAAACAAACAAAAAAGGCTATAAAACACAAACTGAAACATGACCTCGCGCTGCTCATTTCAGAGGATGGACCTTCCCATCCAGAGAATGCACTTGCTGTGTTTTATTTCTATATACCCAATTCTGAATATATACCAAATATATACCAAATATACCAAATATATACCCAATACTGAATACAAAGAAGGTTGACAAAGAAGAGACTTCAGAGTGTTCAAGGCTACTGCTTCGCCCATCAATAAGCTCACACAACTGTGGTCTTTTTCATATTGGTGCAAACTAGAACCGCCAATAAATCTGGCTTTGATCAGAATATCAACACGGCATCACCGCTGCTTGCCCGACACCCACTGGCAGCACAGTCCCGCGGGAGCTGGATTGGAAACCCGAGGCAAGGGACGCTAATTGGCAGTAGCGTTTGGTACCCTGCCTGTTGGTGCAGCACGTCAAAAATGTTTCATCTGCAAAAGCCAAATATTTATTACTATTTGCTAATCAAGTTGCTTCATAGCAACGTGGAAAATAGTGAAGTCCAAGTCTGTCAGTTCCATGTAAATATATAATTTACACAGGCATATATAAATATATGTATGTGTATTTACTTCTGATTAGTGGCAATTATCCTATGAAAGAGATGCTGGAAAGAAAGTGAGGGTTTTCTAGGTTGCCTTATTTCTCAGTATTTTCTCTGCTTCCCTCTTTTCAGAGGCAATGTGGGGTGGAAGACTTCTCCAGCCCACTGTGTCCTGCTCTCTGACTTCACCATAGAACTCCTGGGGAGGTCAGGGTCCATCACCAAAGGGGCTGATCTCTGCATCCTTACACAGACAAAGGAAAAACAGATTCAGGGTGATCAGGAGTGCCCAGATGAGCTTCCTCCTTTAAATCAGCCTCAGCAACAGTAACACCAGCTTTGCTTGCTGAATACTGCTGAGACCAAAGTAACCAGCTGCCTTTATTTTGGTATATCATTCTGACTGGTGGTCTGATGCCCTGGAGGACTTGAGCCTTGCTGCCTACATACCTTCATAAATGGGATTTTGGGATTTTTTTGTTTTTTTGTTTGTTTTTAAGTCTGTGCTAATAAGTGGGATGTTGGAAACACTCTCCAGCCAGCCTCCCTGCTCTGTGCCCCCGCTCCAATGTGCCGCTTTGCATCTCAGGCTCCAGGCTTGTCCCTCACTGTTTCTTTCTCAGAGTGCGCCATTGAAACTAATTAATAGGTGCATACTGAATAGATTCACAGAATCACAGAAAACAATCTGGAAGAGCTCACCGAAGGTCCTGCAGTCTTTTCCTCCACACCGTCAATTCTGCCTATGTTATTCTAAGCAGACATTCATCTAGTCCAACACTGATGCTGCATTTATTAATGCTCAAGAGGAACGCACTGCAGCCCACAGCCTGGGCTTCAGTTTTCCTAATACCATGGGCTCTGTGAACACCCAGAAGACAGTCTCTTCTGGTGTCAGGGTGGGAAACGGGTGTCTGTGACATGCTCCACTGTTTGCTGAGGTCTTTCTTGCTGCAGCCTTAGCCAAGGTCTCCATCTCTGCCTGTGAAAAGCAGCTGTAATTTATAGGCCACCGTCCGCTTCCTCCCGATGCTGGGTAGAGAAGTAATAAAGAGGTAGGGGCCAGTCCCCTTTTTACAATATATTGTTGTTATTTCTCACCAGCGGTAGCTGATGGGGGAAGGTGGGCCACCTCTTTATGTGCGGTATCAACCTGCTTCTCTCACTTGGAGACCCTGCTGTTATCGCATTCTGCCACAGCAATATTCTTAATATTGCAACAGTGTGGATGTTGGATCCTGAGGTCGTCAAAGACCATAAATATCATGCTGCCAGGTTTGGGAGTTTGTTTGGGTTTTTCTTTCAGAGTGAGGGAGGTTTTTCCTCCTAAAGAAGGAGAGAACGATGATGTTTCCCCCAGCTGCAGAGTCTGCTGCTCATTTCTCCTGGATGCACACCTGGTTTCAGGGACCATCTGCTGTTTTTTTCCAAAGCTGATGCCACGGAACATCTCTCCAGCTGAGAAGCAGGTGAGTGTCTCAACACAGCCTGAAGTGGTAAAGAGCCAGGACGTGGCAGAAGCGCAGCGTTACCTGCTGTGGCGTTCGGCTGCTCTGCAACGAGACTGTTGTGTCCTTTCCATGCAACTGGGGACAGTCAACCATTCTGGGGGATGGGGACATGGCCATGGCCTCCTGAGCATTCTCCAGACCAGGATGGCACCTTGCTGCAGTGTGGATCTCTTGCTTTTGTCCACTGGGAAAGGAGGATTTCAAAGAAGAAATTCCAGGCAGTGCAACACTTTTCACAGCTCAGTTAGTCTTGTAATCTCCTAGAAAGCACTTTAAGAGTATGAAACCTGTTTTACCAAGTAAATCGGGGCATGGGTGTAGCAAAAGCTTAGCTTAACCTATATAATGTGCCAGGGACAGTGCAGGCTTACAACATCGCCTTGAAAGCACCATCCCCTGGCAGCCAGGACGACTGGGAATTGAAATCTGCTGCGTGGGAAGCAGTTTGAGAGACACGCTTTCCGGTTCAGGAGGCATCAGTCTGTCCCAGCCTCTCTCTGATTGCTGGACAGGGTGACAAACCTGCTTTCTGACTGGAACACTCTTGTTTTCACAGAGAGGAATGAGAATCAGAGCAACGTTAAAATCAAGAGCAAAATTCTCTTGCTTTAGAAAAATAAACTGCTTCCTCCAGGCTCGGAGAACACTCATTCATTACTGCGTCTCGTTTGCAAAGAAATTTTAAGCAAATTTGTTGGTAATAACAAGACACAATGGAAAATGATAGTCCTGTACAGTTTTCATATTGCATTAGTTCAGATCTAGTGGCACCACCTGCTTAATTTCACCTTTCTCCCACTGATACCTCCTGGAGATTTCAGGACTACCACCCTACATCTATGTTTGGGTATAATTTGAGTGTAATTTGATAAGTAATTAGGGCAGAATAGAAGATTATTTAACTACCCATACATCTCTCTACAATTTAAATAATTCTTAATGTATCTAACTAGCTTGCCTCATACTGCACTGATGTGTATTGAACTGGGGATAATGAAATAAGAAATGTGAGGGGGAAAAATGTTATTTCAGAGTAGGAAGATCACCAATTAATGACACGAAAAGCCTAGTGGGAATATCTGTACACTTAATGTCCCTTCTGCTTTGAATATAATGCGGTCATAGTCTCCAGCATGAGGGGTCTCAGAATAGTCTTTAGAACAATTTGTGTTTCTGTGAAGCTGTCTCAACATGAACAAATGTCCCACAGCTTTCGGACAGGACTTAAACATACAGAGGGTGAGAAATAAGATGAATTTCACCCTCGGCTAGCTTCAGCAGTGTCTTAGACATTGCATTTAAGAGGCAAACAAATTCTCCTTTGCAGTTATATTTCTGTCTGTCTAAAGAGAAGCAGGTTACAGGTTTAAAAAAGAATCTAAATTTGAGACGGTTAAATTTAGGTGAGTTCAGCTCTTTGGTGTGTGACTACACATCCCTGACGTCTCGGTGTACCATGTCACGGGCAGGGAATTGTTTAGCTGTCGAACAGGAGTTGGCTGGGTTTTATTCTGGTGAAACATCACTGCTGGATTTCATCCTGCAACGTGGGAAATACTTTAGCACATTCCTCTCTTTAACAATATAAATTGTCAAGCTCATGCCTAAACAGGGGCAGGCGCTGACGGATGCACAGGCAGGCAAGAAGTCAGATGTGGCTACGCATCTGAGGTTTCAAAGTGTCATTCTATCTTCATTGGGGGAGGGGGGTGAAAAGGAAAATGCTGAAGTTTTTGAAGGGTAAAAACTTTGATAAGGATGAGAAGTTTTATTATGGTTTTGGTTGACACTTTTCACACTGTAAAATATAGGAATTTAAATAGTATAATTTTAGTATGTAAAATATTGAAAACACAGTACAGTGTAGCCTAATACCAGTTGGTTGCCGGAAAAAACAGTGGCTGTGGAAGTTGTTAACCATTCCATGGAAAATTTTAATTAATCCACTCTTTGCAGTGGAATGTTTTAATTTAGAAGGATTCTTACTCTCAGTGGAAAATGATTTTTTTAGGAAATTTTCAATTCACACAAGAGTAGAGCAAAAAGCAGCCCATGCACAGGATTTTGGCCAGCCTGGGCTTCTACCTGCCACGAATCGGTGCAGAACCAACACTTTTCCCCATGACAAACCCTGGGGTGAAAGAATATCTCAGCTGAAAGATGTTGGGATACATTTTCATGGTTTTTTCCTCATCAAAATCTCTCCTGTTCCTTCCAAATAATTTCTAGGGATGCCATCAGGACATATTGCATATCAGGGCTTGCTGCCTCCTGCACCCGCGGTTGTGCTCACTGCTTCCCCCATCCCAGTGCTGCCCACCCATGACGCACACCCCAAAATATCAGATCACCTCCCTGTTCAGCTTAGGCGCGCTGCTCCACAATCTTTCGTACTTCCAGGGCAGCGAAGGGGGGTGGTGAAATCCTCAGCGCTAACTCACAGCATCCCGGGGGGGGCTGCTCCCAGCCTTGCTCCCGGCACATCCCCGCGGGTATCCGGAACCCCCCGACTCGTCGGCTCACACGCTCCCTCCCCCTGCCTTGTCAGGGTTTCTTTCTGTGCAGAACAGATGGGCACAAGCTGTTTTGGAACCACCACCTTTCCCTCCCCCAGACCCCACGGAAAGATGCATCACCGGAGCAGGGAGCGATCCCCTCCCGGCTGCGGCACAGCGCCCTTTTCAGAGAGGCAGGTAAAAGTTTAACCAGGCTGTCTTTCAGTGGTGGAAGCAGAGCCGCCTTTCATAGCCATGATAAATTGCTCCTGTCAAAACTACATGAATGCTCATATTGAAAAGCTCTTCTTTCTTTCTTTTTAACTTTCCCCCTCTCTCCAGTCACGCGGCATCTCTCGGTTGTTAGCCAACATTTAATGCCCACTTAGTCAAAGGGCACTTCCACTCCTTCTCGTTTCTCTGTCCTGTCCCCTGGGGCTGCTGGGGCTGAGTTGTCACAGAAATACTGATGGAGAATAAAATAAAAAAAGATGGGGTGAGGAAGAAACCCTTTAATGTTTTTAGGGCTTTTGATTTAATTTGGATCCTTCTACCAGGAGTCCCTAACCAAAGATTTCATAGGATGGAGAGATTGACAGAAAATACCTTCCAAGGAAGTTTCCAATTGTCGCTATGTTCTAAGTGAATAGATCAGTTATATTTTGTAATAATTTCCAAAGGTGATAATGAATGCGTAACACAAAACAAGCCAATACACCTCCTCTCCAGCAGTTGAGCAGCAAGGCCAAAGCATGCTGGAAGTGTCCCAGGGCGGCAGAGCCTGCCCAGATCTTAACACTGTCCTAGAACCTTCCCCACATGGCACGAGGTGCCTTCACCCCATGGGTGCTCCAGGGCAGGAGCTACAGCTGGTGTTACCTCAAGCGGGGGCCTTGGCCATAAAATTTCCCCCTCTTCGTCCAAAATTGCCTGGTTTTGCCAACCTCCTGACCCTGGCTATAGCACCGCTCTGCTAGGGCTGGTACCATGACAGCGATGGTCATGGAGCCCCTAAAACAGTCACTGAGGAATGGATAGGAGGGTGGCCTGGTTGTCACCATGAAGATCCTGTGAACCAATTGTCTGTTCTTGGGTTTGAGACCAAAGGGAAGTACGGGTTTAGGGTGTTGGATCAGCAGCAACCCAGTTCAGCCCGTGCTGGCCAGTCACTCAGCTACCTCAGGGTCACACCTCCAGGAGAGGCACTGAAGTCCAATATAAGGAAAGCTGACCTGGACCTCCACCACCCAGAGCACCATACATTTGTGGTGGTGCCATATTTGCACATGTTACAGCCACAAGTTTCTTTTCTCCTCCCAATAAGCTTCTTGTGAGGACGGGAGATGACAGGACACAGTACAGCTGTCCCCAGCTGTGCTGCTCTGATGCCCATCTGCAGTCCAAGCCCACGGTCCGATGGGACCGTGACACTCAGCACACGCAGCTCCCTGGGTGCTGAGTTTCACCCGACGTGGCTGTGGGAAATACCCAAACCCTGGAGTGCTGCAGCTCCCGTTTCAGGACATCTCTCCCTCCTCCACAGCGCTTAAGTGGTAAAAACTACCCACAAATTCAGCGCCAGGCGTTCAACACACATCTCCTGAGAAGAGATTTCAGGCCTATTCCCACACTCCGCTCTAATTCCTTCCTCTCACGTTTTTCTGTCCATGCTGATATCTAGCCATCGCCCAGCACTCCTAATATATCCTCCGGACTGTAAATATATATGCTGCTGCCCTGCTACAGCAATCAGTGACAGCAAGATCTGGCACACACCCACAGAGCTCTCCTAGGTGAATCTTTTCTGTGACAAATATTTCTGTTACGATGCTTGTAGTGAGTTACAGTGTCACTACCCTTATCGATGTCAGCCTCCTGTAGGGTTCAGCACTATCCACATCTATATATGTATTTTGAGATACTAATACCACCAAGACACTCTTGTTATCCCATCTTGCTTGCTCATTAACCCTTAAAATACCCATATATGCACAGTATACAGGCGATGAAGACTGCATAGTTCTAAACCTGTTCCCACTTACCCATGTAATCCCAGACATATTAATAAAGCTACATGGGTGAAGAAGACCAAGATTTGCCCATATGTGCACTCTCATTTTAAGGGCTGCATTTCTTCTGACTGCAACAGGGTCACTATAAAAGATTTGCCCTCTGATGCACAAAAGAAAAGGGGTGTTTAAAGAACAAACTGAGTGATCTCCAAAGGCTTCCGTTCAAGAACCACACAAGCACAGGCTTAAAGTCAGGCCTGATCTTTTCTTCAGTCAGCTGCCATCACTTTCCACAGCTCCAGCAGTGGCCTGCTGACATTTCATGACTCATTTTCTCTCTCTGTGCCTCAGTTTCCCCTATCCATCTACTGAGAAGATTGCTGATGATCCTCCTTTGGAAAGTGCTTCTCAATCCACCATCAAGAGTGTCGTATGGACTAAGTACTTGTGATTCCGGCTTCGCTGATGGTGTGTGTGCTGGTGCCTACTTGTGCAGAGCCTCAAAACCGCCTGGAGGGACTTAGCACTGCTTCAGCTTGCAAGGTTCAAGCCCAGCGGCTTTGCTGCCATGGATTCCTCCCCCCTCCACATACCACTTCAAATCAACCAAGTTGCACCACAGTTATTAACTGGTTTTGACTGACTTCTTAAGTTAATTATAATTTCACAGTGTAATATCAAGCATGATTAAAACAATTAGGCTTTCCACCCCCTCGCAATGACCCCCTCCCTTCGCTTTCTCCTCTTCTCCTCCCTCCTTCCCCTGCCTCCCTTCACCCTGGAAGTTTTTAGATACGCTTCTGCACCACTGCAACAAATCGCATGGTAGGATCTGAAATTATTACCCTCTTAAATGCATTAAACTGTTCTTAAGGCAATTTGCAATGCCAGTTACCAAAATACAGCGAGGCTCCCAGCCTGACACCTCCCAAATGCAGCAGGATTCTTGGCAGCCGTACCCTGCTGCAACGCTCTCTCGCTCACTGGAGTCGATGCCTGAAACTTAGGAGAAATCAATGCAATTATAGATATGAAGGTCCAATTACTGCGAAATGTGATCAGTCTTTATCTCCGAGTCCCTTCAAGAAAATCAAGGCGGCCTTTTCTTTTTTTCCCTTGTGAAGGGAGCTGCAATATAATGCAAAAAGATCCTTTACCAGAGGGCCGAAAGAGAGGGAGGTTGTCACTCAGCAAGCCAATTCTGATGTTGCCCGATACCAATTTCCCTTTCATACTGGCGAGATTCTTCCTCATTTACACCTCGGTGCATCCATTGTGTCTGATGAAATCAGTCCCAGTTGATGCCGTTATCAGGTTCCCAGCCCAGCACCCTGCATGTGCCCACCTCCTCCCCTCCAGATTCTTTGGGATAATTTTGCCCGTTTGGGATTTTTTCACCCACTGCCGATGATGTTTGCTCTCCCGTGCATGGCTGGCCTGGAGCTGCCTGGCTGCCACTCATTAGCGTCTGGTGCTCATCCCCATGAGCAGGCAAATATATTTATTTTTTTCTGGCAAATATAGCCTGGTTTCAACATCCCCAAAAAACAGGGGCAGAGAGAACAGTCTGCAGTCACCACACATGCAGTGCAGGCAGGTTCTGCTCGGTGACAGTCAGATACACTGCAATAAGGTGATTTTACAAAAAAAAACCCTAACCCTTCATAGCATCGACTTCTGTACACAGGAGATCAGTGAGATGGACTTCTGTGTCTCTATGCTTTACATTTTATCTAACAGAGCAGGATCCTGGTCAGGGCCAGGACGTGACTCTAATTATACAAGCAGAAATAAGTAACCATCTGCATTAATAAAGAATACAATCCTTTATCTGTGTTAATTAAGAAGCAAATAAATTCTAGAGAAAAAGATATGTGTCCTATAAATTAGTTAACAGTTAATTACTGGAGTTATATTGAGAAATATATGTATGTCTAAAGTATAAAATCTGCTTCAGATTAACAAAATATTATAGTTTATTTCTAGAACTGCAGAATGGGAATTTGTTTGCCACCACAGCCAAGTGTGAAAAAGGCCATTTATCATAAGCTTCACAGCACCTTGTTCAAGGATCCCAAAGCACTCAGCAAACATTGATAAATAGACCTCAGTACCTTCCCAAAGGGAACCATTATCGCCATCATTTAGCAGTGCCAGGCAATAGCCCAGGAGTCCGGATCTCCATTCCTGCCTACACAGCTCCACTTTGATCCCCCGTCCTCTCCTGGAGAGCGCACATCCCCTTTTCCAAACCTCTGGTTCGCAGCCAAAAGCTGTAAGAGCCAGGTTGTCATCAGGCTGAGATTTGGGGACGCCGGGGCTGTCATCTGGGCTGCTCAAGCTGCTCAGCAGAGTTGCCCCTCAGCACCTTGACCTGTGCCTTTGCCCTGCCGACATCTCTCAGTGCCAGGCACAGCAAGGAGGGCACCAAATGGAGGAGAAAATGGCGGGAACGCGTCCCTCGGATTACCCGCACAGCCCGCACACGTGTCCTTGCAGCCCAACACGTGTGAAGAAATCACGAGAACGCTCTCCACACACCAGAGCATGGACTTCAGAGGCCTGAGTAAATAAATAATCACAATATATCTGAAGCTGGTTTTATTTTCTTTCCAGATTTTGGACCCAACTTTACATTTTCAAGGGTTTCCAACCACAGCAGCATCTCTTTCCTTCTCCTTCAGTTTTCCCCTGGAATTTCATACGTATTTTCTTTTCTCACCACACCACAGGTATTACAATAAGTAATTTGCTTATCTGGGGGTACAAAAATTCTGTTACTGTACAGACTGGTTTTGCAACACTGAATGAGTGTTGCCTGTTAGGGGTGTAAACGCAGAGTTAATCCTGCTTTTCATGGTGTGCACTTTCTCTGTACTTGTTTATTCCACATTTTGTGTCTGCCCCAGGACAGATCAAACTGTTTAACCTTTGACTACAAAGTCAGAAGAATGACTCACTTGGAAGCTAAAATGTAAATAAACATATGCATTGCTAAATAAATCAAACACTAATACACTAAACCCAGGCTGATAAATATCTTGATTAGAATCATACTTAAATAAATGGGGCAAATTATCAGACAGTGGGTTTAGAAGTAATAATTTCAGTGCATAACTCAACACAGCACACGTCATAATAAGGAAATTGTTTTAATCTTTGATTTTTCTTTACTATACAGAGTGAAATGTTTTCTACTCCAGTTGTTAATACCCTAGTATTAACACAAATGCTGCAAAAGGAGAGGATATATGGTTGATTTATTGATAAATTTAAAAATATTTACTTGATTATATTGACTGAAAAATGCTTCAAACCTCTAAAACCTTCCAGTACAGTTCAGAAAAGAGGGGAACTGGTGAATTATCTCCCTCTTTGCCAGTATTCCTGATGTAACTGTGTGTGCCTGCAGAAAAAAGTTAGTCTCCTGTACAGGTACCTTCCCCTCTGGCACTAAATTACAAAGCGCTATCCCCAATTACAGTCTCTAAAACCATTAGCAGTTAAGAGAAAATAATCCCTGCAATTTGTGCAGCAATAAGTATTATGTACGAAGGAGGAATATGCAAAAAGGAGCGCGGCAGAGCTGCCGGGAGGCCGAGTCTCTCGGCTCAGGACTGCCACCTCCCTGCTCCTCGAAAAGTGGAGAACTGCTTGAAGCATTTTTCTGAATTATTATTTCTTTTCTATTTTCTTGCATCTTGTGCTTACTAAACCGTCTCAGCTCAGCCAGCCTGTCTGCAAGGACTTGCATGCTAGCACACGTCATTTTTTTTGGCTCCCCTGAAGGAAAAGTTGGTGTTTGCCTCCCACGTTGGATTGAGCCCTCCGAACCCGGTGTTTCCACATTCTTGATTGCCCTGCCATGTATGAATCGCATAACAACTAAGCAGTTCTTTAGATTGCCTTCCTAGTTCAAATTTTTTCCCCCCTCATGCTGGTTGAAAAGCAAATGCAACACTTTTTCCACCACCAATTTCCTTTCTTCATGTACCTGTCTGCACTTATTATTTCTGGAGAATCTCATCGAACAAGCAACAGGTTTCTAGAGGGGCAGTTGGGCCCCTGAGTGATGCACTGGGCTGATAATTTATTAAAGTCTGATCTGAAGTGCTTTAAGATGAGCACGCTGCAGTGGGATGCAGCAGAGAGCATCATCCCTGGCCAGGCCACCCTGCACCCCCATCAGGCCTGGCTTAGAAGAGACAACTCGAAGCGTAGGGTTTTCTGTAGGCTACTTAGGAAGATTTTGTCCTTCTTAAACTAGTTATTTAGGTCTCTTGTTTGTCACTCAAATACCAACCCTCGTTTTGTGTGTTCTTCTGGTAATGCGGCTCCAGTAGAAAGTGGTTTCTGCATTTTTGGCAGGCTTTCCTTACCAGTCTCACACCAACCCCTTACACTTCAAGAGATGAGGACTAAAATGGAGAAAACAGTGTCCTAGAATTAAACCTGGATCAGCCATGAAGTCATACCAGTGGCATAAAGAGCTGGAGTAAGAAAAGGAAGATCTGCAGCTCCCTAAAAATTGCAAGGGGAGGCCCAGGTTTTAGGCATATACTGGAAATTTTTTGGAGCTGGATTTGAAGTGTGTGTTCTGGTGCAATCCTGGATCAAGATAAACAGATAAACTCTTCCCCTGACTGCCCTTGTACATGCAAGACATGACCAAGGCAGCTTCCAAAATTGCAAAAGGGCTTTTGGGACAAAATCCCAAATCACACTGATGTTCATCCGAGTGAGGACATTGGGATTTGGAATAAGTGTTTTGTTGAGTTTCCACATCCCAGAGCTTGCCTTTTCAAATACGCATGAGCTTATACCAACCGGCACCTGATCATACCAAGAGATAACTTCCTTTTGGAGATTTGTTTCATCTGCTGTTACTAACCCATGAACAAAAGATGATTCTTGCGCAGACCAATTCAGACAGTATAAAAAAGGATTTATTTTGCCTGCACAGTTAGCTAGAAAGCTTTACATTCCCTGTTGACGTTACCTAGATAAAATAGATTGCACTGCCTGTGCAATGCTATTGCCTCCCGTCCGAAGCCAGAGTCACCCACACCCTCCCTGAAGCTGAAAATGAAGATTCCCCACCCTCCAAACTTTGATCACAATCCCAGCAGATGCAAAATATTTGCAGTAAGAGGTGCCAGTGCCGTCAACTCACCACAGTAGCTCCCAGTCAAAATGTTTGCATGCACACTTCAGAGTATCATTTATCTTGAGGGATGTCAGCTCTAAAAATGTTAGCGTGTGTCACTGTCAAAGCAAATGCCAGAAATTAGCTTTCTTTCATCTGAAAGAAGAATAATTAACTTTGCAACTGTTTCCAAAAGTGCTAATTAATGGGTTTCACCAACTTGACTTGTCAGGATACATCTAGATTGGAACAACAGCTTGCTCTTTCCCTTGAGGATTATGGCTCTTCTTTTGGACTCTTTTCCTCATCCGCCAGTTTAGTGAGTTGCGGAAAATGAATGCCATTTATAACACAAAGATAAACATGCAAAAAAGGGAAAGCCCCAGAGACAAATTAACATTTATTAATTATTTGTGTACTTTTCTCTATTAGCAGTGATGTAAAAACAGAGTGTTCCATTTTAACAGAATAATCTTTAAACAAGATGGGATTTTGTTGGCTGTTTAGCTTCCTGAAAAAACATGACAAGTCTTCATCTGCAATGTCTGTGCATGGGGATGGCTTGGACCGGACTGGAAAACGGATCTCCCTCTCTCGCCTTGGAAGTCTGCGCCTTGTCTGCCCATGTTGAGATGAAAAGCAAAATGCCCAAGTTTGCCAATGAGATTCAGCAATCCCTATCCCACAGCAAGTCAGTGGGAGTCATATCGCAGTCTAAATCCCTGAGACCCTTTGAAAACCCCAAAACTTGGATGCATCTAACAATTTTAGAGACTGCGGTCTGGAGAACCACTGAAGGTCAGACTTTATATAAACAGCCTGATCAAGTCTTAGACCCATGCATGTGTTCCTGGAAATATAAAGTAAATCAGGAAACCAAGCAGAAAATCCAGAAGGTTATTATTAAAATTCCACAGCTTAACTATTGTTATAATAAACCTTACACCAAAGGTCATTTATATTAATGTTAATTAGGGAGGAAGGTTATAGTTTGAGAATAGCTGCACATGAACTAAAAAAGACTTGTATCGCAGGAAACTTGTCCCTGACACTGCAATGTAAATAGGTCATGCCAGCCTGGCAATCAAACTGGAATTGTGCTCACCTGGGATGCAGAAGGCTCCTGCAGACACCCACCCCTCAGCAGCTGCTTCCAAGTGTCCCAGGGTGGCAGCAGCTGTGGGGCCACCTGAGCCAGTCCCTGCCCCTTACAGGTGAAGGAAGGAGTGGGATGACTATAAAGGAGTTAATGGAGGGTGGGGGACTGGTTTGCTTTGGAGAGGAGCTGGAGGAAGGACAGATCTTCAGGTGAGTTGCTGTGTTTGAGGTCTGTGCTAGAGCTCTGGTGTCCTGTCTGGTTTCTCTTTGTGATGAGTTGGGCTCTACTTATTGCCTGCAAGGTGAAAAAGGGTGAGGACATCTGAGAGCAAGCTATGGTCAAGTTAGCTGCTTTCTTTCCCAGAGAGTTGTGCTTGGTTTTGGGGGTCAAAGGAGGACATCGCCAGGCTTGTGTGCCCACTGGGCTGGGGCTTTTGAGGGAGAGCTGGGAGCTCTGGCTCAAGAAATGATCCCTGCCTTGTCTTCATGCAGTACCTGGTAGCGGTGGCTTTTCTAAAATGTAATTGTGAGAGTTAGGGGGAATATAACCTGGGAGCTACAGCTGATTTCAGTGATGAATAGTGGACCTTTTGCATAGGCTGGTGACCTTTCTACTGGATTTTTGCTGAGCTGTGCCTTATACTCAAACACTGGGAGTAAAGGGTTAATAAGTTACTAACTATGGTTACAAGCACGTTAGGACATAAGGGGCAGGTGGTTATGTGTGTTTAAAAGCACATCTAAGAGTACATGAGCTGGCTATGAGCCATGTGTTAATGCTTTAAGTTCCTGACAATTGATGGATTGATAAGTTTTAAGCAACTTTATGCTTTTGAGCTGTTCATAAACCCTCTGTTGACGTATCTGTAGCCTGACCAGAATTCGTGATGGTTTCTCATAGTAACGAACCCTGGAAAAAGCTTAATGTGATATTTTCGCTGAGGGAAAGGAGAAGGTAGCTTTGACAGAAGAGGACAAACAGTGCCACAAGATGGGACCAACACCCTGAAGGAAATCTGTTATAACTGTTCAGCTAAGCCTTACTGTTGCCTGGTCACAGACCAGCCTGTAAGAGTTAAACTTGAAGCAACTTCAGCACCTTCAGGGATGTCAACGTTATTTACTAGACGTTTCTACTTAATTTGTTGCTATATTTACTCTTACAGTAGAGGCTGAAATCCTGTGTCACTACATTTTTAAGTGGAGGCTATTTTTATCTGTGGAGGAAGGGAAGAATTTTGACATTTACTGGAAGGTATGGGTTTGTCATAGCTACTGAAGAATAAATATTCTGGAAGAATAAATCTCTCGCCTACTTAATGTCACTTCTAGAACTTTACCTGTAGAGTCCTGTCAGTCCACTAGATTAAATTTAGGGCAACAAAACAAATGTTTAGGGCATAAATTTACATTGGTTTCTTATTTCAAATGGCCCTTTAATTTAAGCAGATGATGTGAGTGTATTTTTGCTGGTTTCCAATTCATCCGGTGCTAAACATACAAGAATCTCTACAAAAGTTGGCCAAGACACTAGTAGGAAGGGTAGTCATGTAATTAAAATGAGAAAGAAAAAAAATCCTTTATGCAGAACTTGGTACTGTCTTCAGATACGCGTTGGGGCTCTTCTATGTGTCATGGGAAGCACTGGAAATGGCAGAGAGCTGGGCTTGAGTCTGGTTTGAACCCTTTCTGAGGCCAAAGGAGCCCTTGAAGAAAGCCTGTGGTATTTTATATGTTTGTAAATGTGAGGGGAGATTTGTCAGGTCCCTGAGGTCTGGTACAGACCACGTCAAATCTGGGTTGTACTTGGACAAGTGGTACCTAAAATCACCAGCACTTGCTGTGGCAAAGGATGCTATTGGATGCTTTTTGTCTTCCACTTCAAAAATTCAGCAGAAGAGAGAAATCCTCAAGGTTTAAAAGAAGGAGAGCGGATAGAAAACGAGTCATGCTGCATTGCATCATTTCTGGATGCATTTAGCAGTGGAAATGGTACCTTCTCATGCAAATGTGGATTTGAGCACTTGGCTGAAAGACACGTGCTGAGGCTGCTGGTGACTGAGCACAAGGGACATTGGGGCTCCGATGGATGAGTGAGTAGGGAAGGAAGGGACATCTGCACAGCGAAGACAGAGAAAACAGCTTGAGGACAGTGGGGATTTGAGTGAAGCACAAAACCACCTCTTTGCAGCGGGAGTCTGCACCCTGTGTGTGTACATGTTGGCAGATGAAATAGGTTGTATGCTGCGAGTCTTTAAGCTCTACTTCATTCCACTTTCAGGGCTCCCCCAAATGGTTATGGCAGCATCTAGGGGAAAAAGAAAACCAAAAACAACAACAAAACACACACACACACCCCCCCCCCAACACACACACTAATGCTATTTGCATGCAGAGGCTTGGCCTGTCCACCCAGCCCTGGCTTGTGGAGCTCCCTTGTGCTCTACTCTGGTGTCCCCAGCAATGCTGTCGCTGCCAGGGTCCCCCAGCTCCAGAGCAGTGGGACACCAGCCCTGCTGGGTGCAGACTGGCTCCTGTGCAGCTGCCAACAGCAGAGGTGTTGAGCGTGGGCTTTGCCGAGGGACTGGTATGCAGATGATGGCTTTTGTCTCTGTTTACTGGAGTGCATCTTGTAACCAGCTTCCTCCCCAGTGCATCTCCCCCTTCCCACCCCCTTGCTGACAACCCCTCTGGATTGGGCTCCTTTACTAAAAATTGGTTGGGAATGAAGAGGTGGGGGAGAAACTTTATTAGTGTTATACATTATTTTCCTTCTCTCCCGTCTCCCTCCTTCTCTTCCTGCGTGATGAATTGCCTGGGACTGAGATGGTAGCTCCAACCCCGGCGCTCAGCAATCTCCTCCTGGTCCCTCGCACAGACAGATGGGACGGCCCATGTCTTGACCGTGATTGATTAGCTGGAGAAAGCCTGTTGAGTGGAGTTCCATGAAGATTGATGTTTTCTCCTTCTAACAGCATTTCCAAAAAGTTTCTATTACATTTTGATTATGTTTATAGAATCTCACTGGTCTCCAGGAAGATTCAATCTTCTTTTTCTCCCTCTCCCCTCTGTGCAATGTGTGTAACTTCCCTCTTGTGCATATGCTGTTCATCCATCTCTTACCTTTATTCTTTTACGGGTGCCTCCAGAGGTCTCTTAGGACAGTTCCCTGCCTGTGTCCCTTCTGTCCCCCCAGAGAAGGTACCTTCTCACTAGTTGTTGCCCTCTGGTTTGTAGAGGCCACAGACAAAGCAGGATATCCCCAGCAGTAGCTGCTGCCTGCCCATGTGTGGCCTCTAAAACCTACAGAGTGGGAGGATGGAGTATTTTTTGTGATAGCTTGATGGAGAACTGGAACATGGGACCACCAAGGGTGGTATCTGGATGAAAAAAGCAGAAATATCTGCTTTGGCCTCAGCGGAATCCCTGCAGTTGGAGGGCTCTGCTCAGCCACTTGCCTGCCCCAGCTTGGCTTCCATCAGCTCAGATGCAAGTCCTTAAAGGCTGCAGGGCCTTTGGAGCTTGAGGGCTTGTGTGCTTGGCCAGGGGGACAGAAAGCTGAGCTATTTCAGAATTGCAAGCTACCCTGTTGTAGCTGGGTGAAGGGGACAGCAGAGCACGTCCCAGTGCTAGCTGTATTTCAGCATCCCTGTAGGAAGATGATTTTGTTTTACAAGGGAGGCTCAAGTCCCATGCAGTCTGAACTAGGGCTGCCCGTTTAGGAAGGCTAATATATTGTTCAGTAGCTCCATAAAATGTGTAGATATGTGATGATTCATAAGTAATAACTTTGGTATAGTGCTTAAAAATGTGCTCACTGCTGCACAGAAGCAAAGATAAAGTTGGTCCCTGACACCAGATAAATCAACTTTAAAATGCCGGTTTTCTCCAAAGTGTTAGAAAGGAACCTCTCCAGTTAGCTCCTAATTGTAGCAAATAATTTTGTTACCAAATCTCATTAAGAAACTGGCTCTCCAGGTCTTTCTTTCTTATTTAATTAAACGGATAGCTGGCTCTTTTGTGGAGAAAAAAAAGACACAGGCAGCCACCTTGCTTTTACTGTGGTGTCCTCTCTAGGAAGGGGAGCTGCTTCCCTTGTGCCACCTCAGCAAATGAGCAGGAGTTGCACGTCCACATCTGCCCCGAATGGTGGGAACAGTTCCACGGAACGGCCCCAGGGTTGTGCACACCTGCGTGGGCTGAGCACAGCGCCTGCGGCGTGGGAATGGGAAACTGCTTGTGACTGCCTGCCTGCTGCTGTCCGTGGGGAGGAGGATGTAATCTGATGTCTGCTTTTCTCCCTTAGTTGAGAGACTGTGGGTCTGTGTCTCAAAAACTGAGATTTTAGGGGTGGTGTAAAGTGGGAGCATCTACCAAGAAGCCTCCATGTGATGCTGTAACATCTTTGCTGACCAGGGACTGCCTTCCCCAGCTGGCAGAGCCTAGTGCCCTTGGCAGTCAACGGAATGGCTGTGCCCTGTGTAAACTGGGAAATGGAAGAGGGGACACGAAGCTGGGGGTGTGTGGTGTGACCTGGGAGATGGCAGTTGCTTGCTAAAGACCTGCAGAGGAGGGAGGCATGCAGGGAGCTGGTGCTGCTTAAGGCTTTGCCAGCCTGTGTGGCTGCTGTGATGGCAGTAATTGCTAGCACAGGTATTTATTCATGTCTCTGTGTGCTTCTCAGTGCTGGCTGAGAACCATGAACTGTTTTACACTTGAGGATACTGAGATCAGAGAAGGACGGACATAGTTACTGAGGAGGCAGGTGAGAGGCAAGGACAGGACCAGTGCTGTCACAAAGAGCATTCCTACTCCAAGGGCCTCTCCAGGGTCCCACAAGCTATGGGGCAGCAAGGCACCCTGCACTCCTTGTTCCAGTACTGCCCCTTTGCCAGGACCCAGGTGCAGCACTCCTGATTCCAGGCATCACCATTGTCCACAGTGTTTGAGTTATATGCTCACCTTCTCAGTCTCCAGTTTAATGTCACCGTGCTTCTGTGTCCCTGGGTGTGTGGTGAGGTACCAGCAATGCTGGTGGCAGTCTTGTCAAGGCAATGCAGTGCTTGACTTGCAGCTTGGGTGTTTTGCTCCTCAGTGGGGTCAGCTTGCCCCAGCTGAGCTTCATGCCCCTGAGATAACCCAGGGATCAGAGCTTGGCAAAGCTGGCTCAGGTGTTCCCCTGCTACTCAGCAGCATTGTCACAGCCTGCATGGGTATTGTAGGGGTGATGTGGTGCCCTCATCGCTAACAGGAGGCCATAGGGTATGCAAAACTCGAGCTAGGCTGCCTGCCGAGTGTCCCTGTGTCACTGGGGACGTGAATACAGCCCATCTTCCTGATGGTGGAAACTGCTGGTATGTCATTGTTAGTACAAGCCATGCAAAGGTTTCTGCTTTAAATTTTTGTGCCCTTTCTCCCTGTGTAAAATCAGGCTGGGCAGGAAGCCCATGGTTTGTGTGGGAGAGGCATGTGTACGGGCTTCCCCTCCCTGTGCAGGAGATGGTGTGGTGCTCTGGGATGCAGACCTCAAAACCTTTCAGGTTTCTCCCTCCCCATCAGCTCGCCTGCCTGCCTACCCCTGCCATACCAGGCTATTTTTTTAAAATATAGACCCCATTTTTTATTTCTGCATTTATTACAAATGCAAATTACAGATGAAAGCATCAACTACACAAACCATTACTCAGAGGAGCATCTTTCCAACTGCTGGACTTGGACTGAACAGCTTGTGGTTAATTTGCTATATAATCACTGCCTGCTACAGGAAAGCAAGTGCTTCAACTGTGCTAATATTATGAAAGGGGAAGTTAACCATAGAGATAAATTCTGAGGAGCTGCAGCTGGGATGAAAGAGGGAAATAAATGTAGCTGGAGTCCAGGCTTCAGGCTTGCAAAAGTGGCCGCTTGGATATTTAAAGGGATAAAAGATAAGAGTTCAGGTTAAACATGTGTTTTTGAAGTTGCTTTTAGGCTGAATATATTTCCCCTAGAAGCAGAGAATCCCTGCAGCTCCCATTGACCTGTGATTTGAGCAGTGCCCTGGACTGTACACAGCCATGCAAATGTAATAAACTGGCTGCACTGCCCTGATTGCTGGGCGGCTTCCCGGGGCAGCTGCTGTTTACAGAGGCGGGTGCAGGCACCACAATAGAAAGGAGATGAGCACACGACAATTTAGCTGGCAAAGATTTTTATGTTGGGGGTGAGGGGTGGTTGTTTCCCATCACTCAGATCTCTGGTTTTGCACAGGAGCCAGGGGCACTGCATCCGTGGGCTCTTATGAGAAGTGTGACCCTACTACGCTGTGTAAAGGGATCAGTGGTATCTCCAGTAACAACCTATAGTATGCAACAGGTCCGACTACCTCTGAGAGAAGAGACGCTGAGCTTCCCAGGGCAGAGTGCCCTGCTGAAGGAGCCTCATTGCCCCAGCAGTAAAAGCATTACCATGTTGTGGCACTGCTCTGTGCCCTGTGAGTGTGCCAACTTCACCACAGCTGGTTTACGACCTCATGCATGAGACTGAAATAATATTTAGACCTTCCCAAATGCCCAAACCTCCTTACCCTTTCATTCCTTTGCCTCCAAATGTAATAGCAGTATAATGCTCAGGCCGTTTTGTGAAGTGCTCTAGGGATTAAAAAACATCCCAGTGGGTTATCTCTCAGGATAAATCTAAAGTCTTGTCTAATTCTTTTCTCTGGAGGCTTATGAGAGGCAATAGCTGTTAGATTAGCAGAGATAGGAGACATATAAGAGTGGGAAAGTGATTCAGCTCAAGATGGGTCAGCTGGTTCTTATGAAGCAAGGGAGCTCCAGGAACTCTGTAGATTCGCATCAGGCAGCTTTTAGGACTCTGAAATGTTGGAGTTGCTTTTTCACTGTTTCCTAGGCCTGAAACAAAATCCCGGGGTTGTGGAGAGGGCACGAAATGTCAGAGGACAATTTGTACCTGGAAGAAGCCAGCAGAGTCCTCTGAACAGGAGGCTGACGCTACTGCTGGGGAGGGGGAGGTGGGGGGTTCCCTGAGACAGACCCCCTGGCAGAGGGGTGATGGAGGTGTTCTCAAGCCCTGGTGCAGCCCCACCACCACAAATAAATTGTGTTTGCAGTGCAATACACTTGGCACTGGCAAGAGCCTCCTCTTGCCAGAAATCTGACTAAGCTGCACCGGTAGAAAGTGACACTTGGTTTCCTTGTGCTGGGAACTGGTTTTCATGGGACTTTCATGCCGTGAGAACACATAGCGAAGGTCTGATGCCCATTGCATGTGATGTTAGCCCCTGAGGAACTGGAGTTTTAAATGGCTGACCATAACACAGGTTTTTGGTTTGGTGTTTGTTTGTTTTTTTTTTTTTCCAGAGCTGAGTTTGAGTTTTGGACCTTCTTAATCTTAGAAGTGTCCCTTGGTCTTCTGTTTTTAAATCCACAACATTTTGTCCAATCTTGAGATATGAGCATTTATCCTATCAAGCTGATGGGTAAAAGCCTTTTCCTTGCCTCCTGGTTATTTGCTATGGGACAGCAGTAACTCCCAGCTCCAACAACTGCAGCTTCAGAAGTTAATCATTGAACAGACAGGATAGAGATGCTTGGGGTGCATACATAAAGAACAACAGGGCCAGGGGCCCTGCGTGGGCAGGGAACTGGGACGGATGTGCTATTTGGGGAGAGGAGGAAGAGAAAGCGAGGGTGTCTGGACAACAGTGGGACTGTTGCATCAGTGCTGGCCTTGCAGTTTGACTCCTCAGTCAAAACAGATGAGCCACAAAGCTTTATGCTCAGTCAAGAGAGGATGCTAGGAGGGCCTATCACAGCAGAGATCATCAAGGCTCAGTCTAGCAAAGGCCATCCTGAGACATGTCTCATGGTACATGGTGTACAGTGATGTTACATCCTTGGGTTTGCTTATGCCAGCTCAGCTTGACATGGTAATAATTCCAGAGGAAAGGCACTCCTACCCATGGTCACAAATGGAGCTTACCCTTGATATCACCACTTCTTGATGCAGAGAACAAGGATGGTGGGCATTGCATGAAGGGAGAATTTCTGGAAATGCCCATGAGCCTGGTACTTAAGATCTACCTCCCTATCTCAGACCCCTGCAGCCTCTTTCCTTCCCTTGCCAAGGCTGCAAAACCATCTGCATTGGTGTCAGCTCCCTGTGGGCATCTCTGTGCAAGAGGGCTGTCCAAATCACCGTGGTGTGACCACGGCAAGCACGAGTAAGAAGTTCCTACAGTTGTCTGCTCAGGCAGCTCACCCTGAGACCTTCCAGCCCTGGGATGGGGGAGGAAGGCTCTGAGGAAGACGCCTGAGCAGGCTGCTCTGTGCTGCAGGTGGCTGCTGGCTGGTGGAGCAGCCATGTGGTGGTAACTTCTGCCAAGAGTTGCCCAAAGCAGCATCTGAGGGACTTCCCAGTGCAGCCGTCAGCAAACCACAGCTTTTGCACAGGCTGATCCTGGACACCCTGCTGAGAGGGGAGGGGAAAGAGCTTCAGATAAAGCAAAGCAGCTGAGAGGATGCTACCGATGCCAGAGCTGCCTGAGCTGTTGGTGTGACCTGGGCACAGCAAAGCTGGGGTTTGGTTGGTGTGTTTTCAGTGTTAGGTTTTGGGGTGCGGACCACCAAATAGTTTCAGAGAAACTTCAGTACGGAGCAAAGACATCCGGGGCTACCCTTGCGATATCACAGTACGAGGATATCTGCCTTCTCCAGCATGGGAAGCAGATGCAGAGGCACTTGGAATGCAGGTCTTGTACTTGGAATATGATCTAGAAGTGCTTTTAAGCTTAAAGCTTCTTTGTCTTCAGCCCTTGTGGAGCTAAACCTCTTTAGAACAGCCTCAGAAAAAGGCTGCAAATACCATAAAGACTGAGAAAACCAGGAAGATGTGAAGAGGACGATTGCTTTTTCAAAGCTAGTCACTTCTGCAGGCTTGTAATGGGCAATTCCACAGCCCTGGTGCATTTGTATATCAAGTTTTTATGTTGGTTTTAATAAGTATTTATTTGGTCCTAGCTCTTCAGAGGTACTAATTTTCTTCGTCACTAGTCCCTTTGATGAAAGCAGCTTGATACCTTAAGGTAACCTGCCAAAACTGTCTTCCAGGAGAAGAAATGAATTGTGGTTAGGACGTGACCTCTTTCTGTGTGCAATTCTTTAAATATTGGGTGCTAGCATTAGAAAATCTGGTAGTGTTTTCGTGAATAAAAGGCAAAATACAATAAACCATTGAATAACTTGCTAATGTTCCAAAAGAGAAGGAAAGTTTGGTGTTAACAAGGTTCTTCCATCTTGCCATGTAGATAACGTGAATTCACAATAAAGCTCCAGTCCACAAAGGGGATGGGTTAATCAAACATCTGTGTACATACCCACATGCACATCAAGGCCAATTTCTAAAAGCATTTTAGATTTACTGACTTTTTTTTTGCATGTAAAAGTTGCTTTTACTAGCGTAGACAAAAGATGGGGTTTGCTCAGGCTATGAACTGCTGGAGCAAAAATTGTGGGTATAAATTGAGAAGCTGCTTTTGGTACCTTTGCCCAGAGACTAAATGCTTCAGAGCAAAATCACAATAAGTGATTTAGAGAATAATCAATAGCGTTAAAATCAACTGGCAAAGAAAAGACCCTGCATCTATAATGTGTGTTCTAGATATTATTAAATAATGCATCACAAGCAAACTCCTGAATGATGAATTTGGTGGCCACTTGCAGAAGGTGATAAACCCAGGTACTACCCTTTCTCTGCTCTCCTCCTGTGGAGGTGATTAACACCCCCATGGAATAAGCTCCCTGCTTTTGAAAAACGGTTATTAGGGAGACCCTAAAGCTGTTTTGATACCAAAGGCACATATTTCAGATTTGCAGAGCCTTGGGGTGATGCTGATCTGCAGGTAGAGGCACTTTAGTCTTGAATCAGGGAGACAAAGGTTTGATCTAGCATGGTGTGTCCTCATCAGCCCAGCTCTGGAAGGCTCAACTGGCTATGGGGGAACAATAAGGCTGTGTCTGAGGAAGGGGAGGCTGCAGCAGTGGTCCTGGGCATGGGATGATGCTGGAGAGCAGGATGGGGTGTTTGCTGGCAGGCTGTGGGGTGGTCAGCTTGTCCCAGTGCTCTGCATGTGCTGGCTTTTGGCACTACGGTGACAAGGGGTGGACTGGGACCTTGGTCCCTCTGAGATCCCAGGCTCAGCTGACACCCTCTGCCCCCTGTCTGAGCAGAGGAATAGGAGCTTTTAAAAGCGATCACTCCAAGTTGTCTCCCAACAAGCTGGGTACCCGGGCAGGCAGAGCTGCAGTCAGTCAGTCTGCAGGGGCCAGCCTGGCAGTGGAGGAGAGGGAATGGCATTTGTTTAGTTATGCACTTTTATCTAGTTACACCCTTTGAACATAAAATTCAGCAGTGACTTACAATTTTCTGGCTTTGTTTTAAAACGAAGGCAATTTTTTCTAGCCTAGAGATGTAACTGATCTTTTACCTTTGGGTGGGTTGTTTGCTAAAAGAAAGATAAAATATGCTGTCCATTGATCTGTCTTCACCCTGAATTTCACTGCTGGTAAAGAGGGCAGGATTAACTGTTGGAGAGCAATGCTTCCTATCCCTGCAAGCATGATGTTTTTCTCCAGGCTTTTGCAAAGCAATTTATGTGGGATTTCAGCCAGACTTGGCATTTCTGGCATTCCTTTAACTTCCAGTAACTAAATTGAAGGTGCCAGTCGTGTCCCCAGACACTGCACGTTGCAGGGTGACATGTGGGACAGTGCCTTCCTACAAGGACCAAGCTGAGGCTGGTTGAGCTCGTCTCAGCTCCTTAACCACAGTGGCAAGTTAAGAGGCTTCCAAATGCAATTAAACAAATGCGTGGGAGAAAAGTCCAGCCATGTCCATTAGACAAAATGATCCTTTCTGGCTCAGGGAGGAGACCCTGAGCTGCGGAGCTGGAGTCTGGAAGGATTGCTAACTTGACACTCTTCTCTAAGCAACTTCTGTTTGCCACTATTGGAAAGAGGGTACTGATGAAATGGTAATTGGTTTAAATTGTTTGTGTCTTTTTACAGCAGACTTTAAAGCATTGGTGTTTGGAACCAACAAGCATAAGGTGAAAGGCTCTGGAAATTATCATAAATGACTATGGGTGCTTTTTGGAGTGGGTTTGGCTGGAGCTATTTCTCATACAAGAGTAAAGGATACAGTTTAGCTGGGTGTGACCTTTAGTAAAATAAGAGTGCCTTAACACTCCTGAAGGAGTCTGTAGGCTAAGAGTACTTGTGTTTCCCCTTGGGTGCTACAGGATTTAGTCTGAGCTCTTCCTTGAATGCACGCAGCAAGGATGGGAGGAAGCACAGTTTAGAGGATGGGGTTGGATCCTTATTATCCAGCAACGTAGTCACAGCTATATTCTGGAAAACAAAAGCACTGCAGGCACTTCTCCTGTGTGCAGACTTGGAGCAGAGCTTGGCTGGTGGCTGCAGGAGTGAAACTGGCTGCTGCACACGTGGCAGTCAGAGCAGGCTGCGTGCCCAGAGACCACGCACCAATCTGACAGGTCCTGCACGTAGAATAGACCTAATTATCTCTCCTCGAGGTACTCATGGAACAGATGCTGGAGTCTTCCTCAGTCTGGGAACTCCAGCATCTGGATTGCACAATCCCATGTGTTGCAATGGGGGCCTGGTGCTCAGCTCTCGAACGAATCTGTGGGTAGAGACACACTGGAGACTCTGGTATGTGTTTAACTTTTGTTGGTGTCCAGTTTTATATCATGCCTAGAACTTCACTTATAGGAAAGGAATGACAACTGGTCACTGTATGTTCAGAACTTACAAGAGAACTGCTCTCTGCTGGGACCATCCTGAAAGCTGCTTCATCTGTGGTCAGTTTGGTTCTCTAATACTTCATAGAAAAAAGATGGTTAAGTGGCAGCAGCAGCTGGTGAGGGAGCAGATGGTGCCACCATCATCACTGGATGTTTTATCACATTCTGTTTTATCCCACAAAGAGCAGCTGGAAAGTAGAGGAGAGCGTGGGAGCTGGTGTAGGTTGTGAAGGTGTGAAAAATCACAGGTAGCAGCTTTGCTTCCCTGCCAGGCTGCTGTTTTGCTCAGCACTGGGTTAAGAAAGTACTTGTGCTTGTAAGAAGGTCTGTGCCCACCTGTGATTGAAACTGTGGTGCTGTGTTTGGGAAGCATCAGGCTCTAGAGCAAGCTGGCTGTTCCTGCTGGGGATCAGAGGATTCCCAGTAACCCTCCAGGCAGGTTAAACTGGGCCGGCTGGATCATGAGCAAACCCCTAGATGACCAGCCTAGACACCACTTCCTAGTCATATCCCGAAGAAAGTTTAGAGACCTGTAATTAAGTTTGCTAAAGGGTCAAATTTGATTGTGTGGGAGTTCTAAACCCATTGAGTGGCTTCTGATTTTTCTGGGGCAGTATTTGAGGTTTTTGAAAACTCGTGAACTACACAAGTGGCAGGTCTTGGGTCCAAAGGAGGAAGGGAATTTATTCTCTCGGCAAGTGCACTACACTATCCCAAAACGCAATCTAGTCCAATCGGGCTGTTTTTTTATGTCCTTCCTATAAACGACCCATACCAGAGTCTGTCAGCAGCAAAACAGATTTGAGTGAACATTAAAACATAATAACCCCTAACTGATGTGCTTGAGGAGCACAGCTGGCAGGAGGGCAGTGATTTGCAGGATGCACACAGGAAGATGAGCCAAAAGTGATATTTCATACAGCAAAAACTATGAAGCAGTGAACGCTATAGCAGGGTGTGCTGCTGGAGACAGGCTACCCATGGCAATTTCCATTCCTCAGCTTTACTTCAGTTCCTGCTCTTAATTTTGCTCATCTTCCTTGGCAGCTCTGTCCATCCATTCTCCTGTTGTCCTGGCAATCGCTCAGCAGTGATAATATTCAGATGTTAACGGAGCGGGCGCTGTGGCAGACCGGTAGCTACATGGCAGTTGTTTATGTAGCAGTCAGCAAAGCCATTCACCACTCCAGGTTAATATTTCAACAGGACGGATGGACGGGAGGGTGGGATAGCAGGAAAGTGGGTGAGGAGGTTGGCAGTTGTCAAGCACTAAGCCCACAAGGAAGAGGAACATGTGTGACTACAAAAGGGGAGGAAGCTCATTGTGTCTGAAACAAGATGGAAGATGCCACCTGATGAAGCTGGCTAACCGGTGATTAATTAGAGGCACACTTTGAATTCCACGTCTAGTTTAGCATTAACAGCATTTCAGTGTCATGTGGTGAGCTGTCTTGCTTGGTGGTTTCATTGTCTGGGCTTATGTGGAGCAGGGAGGGGTTTTCTCACAAAACTTCTGGAAATGAGTGAGCGTGTGTAAATCTCAGCTGAATCTCAGGAAAATAAAGAAAGGAAAAATCCCCAAAGGGTGGAAAAAGTTCAACTGTGGAATTCATGAACAGAAGAGAAATAGACAATAAGCTTGGAGTGATTTTTTTGAGGAGACTCATGGTTTTGAATACTCAGTTACATCACATTAATTTGTTGTCTGGGATTTCTGAGCCCAGCCGCTGGCAGTGGCTGTGAGGTGTGTGTGTGTTGTATTCCAGGCATGTCTGCGGGTCTGTGGCTCTGTATTAGTGTTTATAGGAAGTCAATGAGATGGAACTCAATAGAGAAAAGGAAGACTTAAGAGTCACTGGAAGACAAATGTGGAGGCCTGGCACTCAATAACTTTACTGAATCATATTTTTGTTGCTCTATGTTTCTGGGTAGCAGGAATACAAGAAAGCATAACATGTCTCTGTTTCAATAGGCTGTTCACCTTCCCCTTCAAAGAGGGGGGATATTTTATTTCTCTTAATAAAAAGACATCCATCCTCTGCTCGATGTGAAGTCAAGCAGCACCATGAATCAGGAGGAAGGTGTCAATGGAGATGAAGACCAGGCTGCTGAGGGTGTGGAGGGGAAGTGGGACACCACAAATTGTGTGAGCTGTGGAGAGCTCAAGGGTGTGTGTGTGTGCACATCTCCAGCTGGGATGCAGTTGCAACCTCTAGAGAGTTGGTCCAGGCTGACTCAACTTGCAGCTGTAGCCTATGGAGCAAACGTATTCTGCTCAAATGGCTTGAGCATCCCCATGAGCGCGAACAGATGAGGCACAGGCTGGGCAGAATCTGCAGGGAGGCAACACTGCAGGCTGAGCTTCAAACAGAATCTGTGAAATTGCCCCATTTCTCTTGCTTTATAA
Organism: Pampusana beccarii; assembly: GCA_013399365.1. Classification (NCBI taxonomy): domain Eukaryota; kingdom Metazoa; phylum Chordata; class Aves; order Columbiformes; family Columbidae; genus Pampusana; species Pampusana beccarii. The sequence continues at coordinate 412,038 of VWYH01002284.1, read as the reverse complement.
AAGGGGTGATAAGATGGAGCTGCCTATGATGTAACAGGTATTGGCTTTGGTAGATTAAGACTTTGTCACATTGGAGATGGACAAGACCTGTTCAGTCAGCTGCAAAGCTGTGCAAAATTTGGGTAGCTTCATTTTTTTTAATAGCAAAATACTTTTCAGGTGACTTCAGTTGCCAGAATAAGCTTGAATAATAAGAGCAAGTGAAAGAACAAAGCAAAAAGCTCAGGGACAGCTGACCAATCCAGGATGGATTTCTGGAGGTGGCAGGAGTGCTTGAGCACAGCTGTCTTTCTGAATCTTCGAAGAATTTCACTGAAACTTGTCACTAGCTAAATGCATGAAAACATGTGAAATGGCAATACTAAAAAGCTGTTTCATTAATTGATAAATATAATTAAGAAGGATACCACATTAGTAATAATGTATATGGCTAATTAACTGAAGTCATTAATTTGTACTAATGCATAGTCTTGCTATAACCCCCAGTAGTTCTGCTTCCTGAACAGCGAACAGTACATTTTTGTACACTGTCACTTCGTGGATTAAACAAACACTTTTGAACAGCAAAATACCAAGTCTCTTGGAATGGATTAGGTGCAAGTCAGAATTGATGATGGACAGGGCTCTGATGCTTTAACTGTATTTCCTTCTCATTTTCACTAAACAGCTTCTGTAACACAGGGGTTTAACACCTCTGTTATGTTTGAAATACCTTGAGGCAAAGTTCAGATAAAGTAGATTTAGATTAACCCCCTTAGGTAAGAGATTGAATTTATGAGTACGTGTGAGCGTTCAGATTCAGGGTCCTTACCCTGCCCACAAAGCAGTTGTCATCCTGTAGCCCCTCACCTGCCTGAGTGTGCAAGTACCCCTGCTCTGTGCTAATGTAACAAGCAGCTGTTTCTTAAAGGAGACTGTTTCCATGCTGCCAGGTGTCAGTTCTTAGTGTAAAGATGGATGTGTGTTATGCAATGCTTCCTTCTCCCTTGCTACGGAGAGCAAAGGAGAGAGGTGATGGGCTGACCCAGGTAGATTTCCCAAGAGATGTCAGCAAAGATGATTTGGGGATGTCTGGTTGTCACAGCTGTGTGGGGAGGACAGCTGAGCATGTGGCCCACACCCTGAGGATCTGGGCTGTCCCACATTGAATGCTGAGGATGGATGCCCACTCTGGACAGAGCAGCCTGCTCCAACGGAGGGTGCGTGAGTGCTCCTGCCTCTTGTAGATGCTCTGAAGAACAAGGGCTTTGTGCTTGGGGAAGCCCAGACTGCAGCAAGGAGCATGTGCTTGCCTAACAAGTTCCTCCCACGAAGTCTGTGGCAGTTTGCCATGAAATTCCCAGACCAAGAAAATCTCAGCTGATTTCCCTCGTGCCTGAGGAAACACAAGCTGCACGGGTTGCAGCTGCAGCCCAGCGCTGGAGCTGCCCTCTCACCTGGCTCACAGGGTGCATGTGCTCAGAACAGGGTCAGTCCCACGGGAGTGGGGTTTCGCTGGATTCTGCCTTTTACACAAAATCTGGCCACAGTCGCACTGTAAGTTTTAATACGGTCAAATTCAGACCGATGTGACTGAAGTCCCAGGGCATGAGGACTGGTCCCACGTTCACATGGAGGCTGTGACACCACCCAAAGCCCTTGCTGCAAGCCCCAGACTGATAACTCAGTGGTCCAAAGGGATTCTCTCTGTGCACACCCGCAGTGCTAGGTGCTGAGCTGGCACTAATTACAATTTTGCTAATTGCTCAAAGCTCCACTGCCTTGCTGCTTTCCATAGGCAACTTTTGGCTATGGCTTTTGCTGAAGTGGGGGACTCTTGGAAGCTTGGTAAACTCTGCAGGGAGACACCTGCCAATCTTCATACACAGTGTCTTTATTTTAATTTATTGGCAGCATTTAGAAAAATTGGCTTTTATGCAGCATCAGTTGGACTTCATTAAAATAATAAGAGAGCTAAGTTAGTACAAACAAACCTGGCCAGTTGGCAACCTCAGACTTTTGTCAGGACTGATCTATGCTGGAAGATATAGATTTAGTCCATCTACAGTAATAAAGTCCCATGATCCCATGGTTAAAATGTCTTTTTCCCTGCTAGCTGATGCAATTCATTAATTATTTGACATTTCCACAATGATTTCTCCAGAAGAAGGTCCTGGATGCCAAGGTTTACATTACATTTTCAATTACAAAGTTATCCATATGGTGACTCTGCAGTATGTACAACTGCTTAACATGCAACCAAAGCCCTGCTGCAATGCTAGCAGGGTTTGAGAAGTGCTGGAAAAGCCCTTTCTGGATATGGGGCTCTCACTGGGCTCCCGCACTGGTTGTGTGCTGGGGATGGTAATTGGGTGTTCCCTGCAGGGAAAAGTGTTGGGAGTTGAAGCACAAACCCTTGCGTCCTTTTGGGCCACTGGACTTTATTAGTAGCCTCTTGAGCTGTGAGGATGTGTTTAAATCAGCATTACAGCCCATCACTTGTCTGAGAAACCAATAGTATTGTGAGCAGGGTTTTAGACGAAGACAAAAGGCTCAGCCCAGGCATGGATTTCCCAGGCAGGCTCCACAGAGCTGGTGAACGGTCAAAGCCTCCCACTCCCTGCTGGGACATGCATGTTTCCCTTGTGACATTTTTTGCCCCAACACCCCTGTAGCAGGATCAGCTTTGCAGACACCCAAATGAGAGGCAAAGCTGAAGGACGAGCAATGGACACATTGCTGGACAGAGGAGGATGATCCTGTGTTGCACGGAGCAGTGTTGGCTGCATTGGTATTTCTTCACATCAGGACTGGTCCTACCCACACAGGATCAATTGCTGCTGTAGAAGCTGCTTAATTAACCACTAGTGTGAAGGGTACAAGTTGTGATTCAAGTACTGCTTGGTCTGAGGAAATGTATCGATTTGGACAAACCCTTTGGAGGTCATTCACAGTTCTCGGGTGTTTTGCAGCAGTTTGATAATCAATTAGCACCGTATGAACCATCCTTGGTTCTCCCCACCGGCTCCTGCCTGACCCAAGCATTGTGGTAACAAAACTGGGCCCTGAAAGGAAACCGCAGTTTTTCCTACCGTGGCACTGGTGCATCAACATATCCCTGGAAGTTGATTCCTAGCACTGTCAAACAGAAAAATCGCAGTTTCATTTTTCCCAGGTCTGGACAGAGGATGAGTCCATGGCTTGTCCTCTTGCTTATCCCTGTCCCTCCTGCCTTGCCGGCTGCAGCGATGCTCCCTGCAGCACCAGGAGTCAGAAGTCAATGCTGTTTGCACAGTTGCACTCCGATTAGCTCTGCAATGCCTGTAACCTTAGAGTAGTAAACCAGTGGCATATATATAGTTGAACAATTATATGTATTGTGACTAAATTTCCCCCTGAAGATCTCATTCACGATGTTAGAGTGAAAGGATCATAAAATGAATTAATAGCTGATTCACTGTATAATTTCCTAGTTCAATATACTTTAGTGTACCAGCTAAATGAGCCATACACAGCATTCAGCTCGGCCAGTTAACAGCTTTATCATTGAGATCTCAGGCTTAGAAATAAAAGCAATTCTTCTGAAGTAATTGCGTCTAATTAAAAGAAACATTTAAAAAGTGTAACCAAAAGGAATTCATTTCAAATGGAAAATTAATGCTGAAAAATAGCCCTGAGCTCTCTTGTCTTTGCTAATAGCTAAGCATTCTCAGAATAATTAAACTGTTTTGAAATGTTGATACCTTCCCCTGTTATAAATGATAGCCATGGCCCAACACATTAACAAATCCTCAGTCTGGCCCTGGTTGGTGATGGGTGTGGGGGCTCTGGGTGGGCAGGGAAGATAAGGGGCAGCTGGAGGGGTCCCACCCCGATGCTGTTTCACCCTGCCACAAAGCAGGGTCTTTGCAACTTGTTTTGAAAATGCAGGACTGCCCAGCCGGAGGAGCTGAACTCAGCATGGCGGGGGTTTGGGAGGCTCTGCCAGATCCTGGGACTCTCCCCATAAAAGCAGAGGAATTAACTGAAGACTCTCTTTAAAAGTGTATGGACTTAGATATATTTGCTCATCCCTGCAGCACCTCAGCTGAAGTGTCAGGCTGCATTCACAGCTAAAGCCTGTTCACTGTTTTTTTGCAGTTTGGTTTTGCTTTGTTTTTTATAAGGAAAAAGTGCAGCACTTCAACCTGCACCCCAAAAAGGTCCCACAGCAAATATCCACTTTCACAGAGTTCCTGGCCGATGTCTGTGCTGTGGGTGTGGATCCTAATTCCTTCAGCTTTCTCATCTGCTTCTCCATCACTTGCCTCTCTCCCTTTACTCATGCTCACTTCGGCAGGGACAATTTCAAATATGGGTGCATAGTAAAAAGACAAAAAAAGAAAAAGCACTTATATACTGCCCTGCTTCCCTCAAGGCAAGGGTGCCTGCAGGTGCCTCTTCCCCTCCCTCCACCCAAGGATTTGCTTGCAGGTGTTGGAGCAAATTAAATGCATCCTGTGACACAGGGAGGATGAGCACAAATCCCACACATCGAGCAGGAGCTCTGCTTTTAATTCCCTGTGCTGAGCTAGGAGTGCTTCTCTGATTAATAGTCTGTAGCTGGCTGCATCGGGAGAGCCGAAGGGGTGGCTGTTGGGGTGGCTGGGATGTCTGGAGCCTAAAATAGCTGTTATAGTGCTTCATTTGCATGAATCGAGTGGCTGGGTGCCACCAACGTAAGGGACCTGCTATAGCTGGCGCTGCCAAAATAGAGGTCGTACCCAGTGGACGAGGAATTGCCAGCAGAGCTATAGGGCATGGGGATCTGGCTGGGTGCTCTGAAGCTGCTGCTGGGTTTGTTAGGAAACGCAGATTCCTTGGATTTGTATCTTTTCCCAGGATCTTTTCCTTGAAAAGTGACTACAAAGGCAGAAAAAAGTGTTGAAAATGTCAGCGTTTGGTTTCAGCATCTTTGTTTCATTCTCAAATTTAAGCAACTTCCCATTGGGAAGCAGACACTTACAAAGTTGGTTCCTTTTAAATGTTAAAAAGACTGAACCCAAATACCTCTGACCCAAGTGACTTTTGCTGGATGACCAGGACACAAGTGCTTTTGAGAATTCAACTTTATACTAGTTGAGGGGAGAGAATTTGTCCTTGTAAAATCCTTGTGGGATGGGAATGTAGTTTCTCATGCTGCTGCAAGTGGGAAGCTCAGGGAATCTTTGGGGGCTGTTGCTTATTATTGCCAGTACCTACTGAGTTTGCTTTTATTATGTTATTTGGTAAATATGACAGAACTGAGCATATTCCATCCAAGACTTTCTGTAAAGCATTCCAGCAAATTCTGTGAATGTACAATAGTGCGATATGTAAATATACACTTATAGCATTGACCTTACCAAATAACCTGTGTGTCTGCAGGCTCATTTCCCTTTCCACAGCATTGTGCTGTTTCCTGTATTTCCTTGATGTTCTTCTTCAAATTGCAGTAAATCAAAGTTTTCTCCCTTTTGTTTTGGAGGCAGATCAGGAGGGCAGCATCTTAAGACAGGATTCTATCTTTTATATTGTAGCATGTTTTTCTTTTGCAAATAATGCTGGAAACATCACAACTTCTAAAGGAATAGGTGAAACGGGTTCCTGGTTTTGGCAGCAGGTCAGTGGACACCCTGCCCTGGCCAGCTTGCTCAAAATTCTGCCTCTATTTTCTGGATGATCCAGAACCTTCTTTTTTTTTTTTTTTTATTTTTAATTCCTGAGTGTTTCTAATTGAGCTAACATTATTAGAAGGTTTAAAAAAACCCTTTCCCAAATTCCCTTTGCGTTTCAGTAGCTCTTTAATATGCAAGGCAGCAAGAGATGAACTGGGTCTAATTACGAGTCCCTGGAGTAGCCAGTCAGAAAATGAATTGATGCCTTTTTCCTTATGAACAATGCATGTACCACAAATTAGAGGCGCCATCACCAGAGATTTAATTACAAAATATCATTACTTTCACACATCATTTCAGATTTGGCCTGATCAAATCAAAGTTGGGGGAGAGGGAGAGAAGGGGGGAGGCGGGCGAAGGGAAAAACTGCACCACTAGCAGGGTCATTCGTTCAGGGGTACTTGAATGCAGGAGGGAATTGGTGTTATTGAAGCTTCCCAAAAGGCAATTCTGCAGAGAAGTGGCGGCCGGGAGGAAATTCATTTCCTTTTCCAAGGGAGGCTCAAGGCAGTTCAGCTGTCTGGGGGAAAATGTGGCGTGAACACGGTGACCAGGGCTGGGTGGGCTTTGCTGGGAGGTGCTGCCTGGAGACCATGGGTACATCCAGCTCTGCAGCAAACCTGACCCTGTCTGGGGAGAGGGGGATTTTTTTTGTCAGATAGGAAAAACGTGATGAAAAGAGCGTTTAGTCTGCTATCATTTGGCTTTAGCTGGGCTTCCTCTAGCAGCAAAAGCTGTGTACAGAAAAAGAAGGGACTAATCCCAAGATGTATCTAAGTGCACTTCAGGCATATGCAGTGTACGTTTTCCTGTGTCAGTCCTGACAAACCACCCCAAAACACAGATGCTGAAGCTAGGTATGCATGCCAAAGTGCATGATGAATTTTGTCAAGAGGAATGACTGCCAAGGGAGGCCTGGAAACTCATTTGCTGCGGAGTTCAGCCTCCTATTGCGGTTTAAAGGTCATGGTGGTTACCAGAAAAAGGGTCTGATGTGTGCTGGGAGGAGGATTTGGGGTTTTTTTTGCTTCCCTGATCTCTGTTAACCCCTGAAGAACTACAGGAATGAGCAGCTTACCATCTTATTTCTCGTAAGGTGTGTCCATCCCCGTGACTGCACATCTTTATAGCTTGTGGCGCTTTTTAAGCAGAGCAATTTGGAACAAGTGCAGTCAAAAGTGATCAGTGGTTCCAGTTCTGTAAGCAAACCTTGAAAGCCTCCTTCAAGCTGAATATCCCCAGAGAGAGGTCCTCCCTTTTGGTCCATGTCCACTGAAAAGTATAAATGCCATTTGCAGCTTGGAGTGCGACTCTTGGCTGTAGGAAGGTTTCTGGGCTCGATGGCCCTGTGTCAGAATGGAAAATCTGGGGAATATTCAGAAGTTGAATGGCGCTAGTGCTGTGCACTTGCTATAGCAGGAGTAGAAATGTCAGAAACATCCCAGTGAAACACAAAGTAGCAGCCCTGTAGAGTCTGATGTGTCTCTGAGTGATTATTGCCATAGCAGACCAATGCTACTGCGCCAGAAATCTTTTTTTCCACCCTGAGAATAAAGCGAGGCTATTTTCCTTGCAGAGTGACACCTGTCTGGTGCTGATTTAAGGGGCTGGCTGCTGAAGAAGGTCATTCACGCTGAGCCGATGCCATAAAGCCAGTCAGCAGCAAACGCGGGTGCTGGGGATGGGAGGGCAGGATGGCTGCTCAGCCCTGGGATGATTTACAGCCCCTGCATCCAGCCTAGGCCACGGGCTGTGATTATTTCTCAGCCGGACGCACAAGCCAATCGTTTCAAGAGGCTAAAACGCTCTTCAAAATTTATGAGGAAAATGACGGCTTGTTGAATACATGATGTAGCGAGATGTAGTTTTACATTAACTTAAGAGGCATTTATGGGGCAATATTCATCTTCTCTGTATTATGGCAAGTATAATACGAGACGATGCTATGTCATGGGGATATGAGACCTGACAGATACGATGTACACAGTAGGGAGACCATGATGAAACAGAAAAAGGCAGGAAGAGTCAGAGCCATAAGCTGAATGGGGATGGGGCAGGAGAACAGGCTACTGTGAGAATGGGAGGTGCCACCTGTGTCCTCCACCTGTGGAAGCTGAGGGTGCTCCATTGTTTCCATGGAGCCACATGGATGCCCACCAGCTGAGGACGTGATCCGGTGATCACAGCCCTGCAGATCCACTCATGACTTTTGTAAGAACTGCTCAGCTTTGTTTTGTGCTTCAGTGGACAAGTGATCCAGGGCATATAGTACACCTGCTAATTCTAGTAGATCATCGTACAGGTGGCAAAAAGGGCTTGGACCACTGCAAGTGAGCTGTGAATGTATGGGCATGTGACTACTTCTGATAATGTTCGACTTAATGGCTGGACTTTGCCTTGCAAGTACACAGGCTGAAAAAGGTTGCGTGGTCTTGCAGAGGAAGGAACGGACTCCCTTGGGAACGTGGCAGGAAAACATATATATCACTGCGAACTAAATATAGCTGCGTACTCGCAGAGCTCGCTCCAGCTGGCAAACTGAGCAGCTTCTTTTCTCTCCTGTCTGTCACACATCTGACTCCTCTGAGTGTGCAGCACAGGCCAGGCTCTTGGGCTGCTCCAGAGTAAGTCTCCCTGGTTTAGCCTGGCAAAATTGTAGCTGAAAGTAATTCCTAAGCATTTTTTTTTTTCCCCCTGCATTTAGCTGCAGGCAAAATTTTGCGCTAGAAACTGTTTGACTCGGTAAAAGAGATCAAGCAGCCAGCCAATTTGAGCTGTGAATTCAAGCAGTGCTCTTGGTGCCTGACCCCAGGGTGTCCTATGCCAGGCACCCAGGGAGGCCTTTGGGCTGCCTCCTGGTCCCCACTTTCTGCACAGAAGCGCAGGCAGTTGCAAGGCTCAGGAACCACTGGTGTGTGCGAATACTACACTAAGTGATGCAGGAAAAGGTGGTTTTCCCTGAGCCCAGGGGTACAAGGCTGTGTGTGCCTGCTCCTGCCCACCCAGGAGTGCTTGGGTCAGAGCGGGGCTCAGGGTCCCTTGCAGAGCAGGACACCCATCTAGTGGACTCACCTGCCATACAACCATCACGTGAATAACAATTGCAGTGGGGTCTTTATCGCCACAGAAATTCCTCCTTGTGAATTATGTGCTGTTTCTTTTTCCTTTGGTATTATGAAAACACCAAGCAGAGCTCTGAGCCTTGCCTTAAGGAAATAATTATTCACTTTGGGGTAGCAGCTAATCATCAAGATACCAAAGAGCTTGCTGTGCAAAGCCAAGGGTGCCTCTGCAGCTCTGATTCACCCTCTTCTAAGGGAACTGCAGTGCTTTCCCTCCAGTGTCTGACTCGTCTGTTCCTTGGGAAGAAGGGATATTGGTCCCTTATGGCCATTTTCTCATCTTATTAGATGGAACAGCTCAAAACTTCTGGACTTCGAGAGTCACCCTGGGGTGAATACCTGGATGGATGGCAGGACACACCTTAAACTGTGAAGACCACTGCTCCCCAGCTTTTGCCTTTTTGAAGACTTTAACCAACTCTCAGTAAGGCTTGTAGCTCTGAGAGTGATGTTATCAGAAAAAAAAACTGAAAAGGTTTTGTGGTTGCTGTGTTGTCCTTTCTTGGTATCAGGTGGGACCAGGGCATCAATAACCAAGAGCAATGCAAAGTTAGTCGGAGGAGGCTAGAGGGTTTGCAGGAGCTGTAGCAGCCAGACACAAGGAGATGCCCTAAGAGGTCTGGGTGTGGAGGAAAGACTGCAGAAACCATCCTGAGGAGGCAGGAGGGCAGGATGACGTATAACACCATTACATGGGAGAGAAATTAAAAGGATTGATTGATATCAATTATCAGGTACAATTTGTTGCTGCGCAATTGACACGTTAATCACCTCCCTGCTGCATTTCAGCATGGTAAGATTTTTGACCAATTTGAAAGGTTTACAGCAACAATATGATGCTGATTTATCTCTCCTTAATAAAAAAGTGATCAACTGAAACCTGCATCCATCATTCTGTTTATCACTCATGGTGATTTATTAACTAATTATACTTACAGTGGGTCTTTTTCTATAAGTATGGATAACAGAGTGATGCAGTGTCAGTGCAAGTCATAAATAATGCCACAGTACAGTATGTTTAATACTTACTCCTAGGATCAGCCCGTAACAAGATGCCTTGATTAAGGTAAGCAGATGTGTTCGTTTGTCAGGAATGGTACTGAAGCTGCACATTGAGGACCCGAGTCCATTTCTCATGTTTCCATCACTGGACACTGCACAAATGTCTCAATCATGTAATTCAGATCAGGTGAAATGCTCCCAGCTCGGCTATTTTCACAGATATTTGCAAACCTTTGCCAGACCTCATTGCACCCTGAAACTGAATAGCAGCATCGTGTTTCAGAATCAAGGGCTACAGAGCAAGAAGCCCCAAAGGCAAGAAAAAGGGGATTCACTGTGGATTTTAAAACAAGAGTGGGGAGCTGACAAAAATCAGGACTTCTTCAGCCGTCATCAAAGGAAAAATATTTTGTTGTGGTTGTGGTTTTGAGTGACAAGTTATTGATCCCCTAAATCAGTTTCATCCATCAAAAATACCCTTTACAACACTTGTAGGTTGCAGTAATTGGCTAATACAGACTCCTAGGATTTCTGTCTTGACAAAGAGATGTGGTCATTTCGCTTGCCTCGTGCAAGAGGATGATGTGACTTTATTAACCAATTATATCCGGTAATCACGTCAGCTCAAGGAGAAAGCAACTTCTCAAACGACACATTGGGCAGCTCTGTGCTGTATCTCCCTGCAGACAAGAGATGCTATGAAGCGTATCCCTGAGGTGATGGCATTGCCAGAGCAGCTGTGCAGTGACTGGACCGGCTGTGTATTTTGGGATTTTTCTCTAAGAAATCCTGCAGAGCCCACTTGCATTTTCACATTTGCATTGCAGAGCACCACAAGTCACCGAGTGCCGTGGGCTGTTTGGCTTTAATGTCATTTTTCTCTTCCTGAAATCTTCTTGGAAGTACTCTTCACAACCTCAAATTCATTGGGGTTCTGCTTGGAAAGTAACTATAAAAAGGGCAGTTGTGTGGCTCCAACACTTTCCAAAGCACTGTGGCTGAGCCTGATGCTCCCTGTGCTCAGTGCTAATGTTGCAGCAGGATTTTGTGGTTTCTCCTTTTTCTCTTGCATGTCGTTATTCTCCTATTGGGGTGCAGGTGCTGGGACATCAAATCTGGTCTGAAGGGCTGCAGCTCTCCCCAGCCTCAATTCATCCTGTCAGCTGAGGGTGAGGCAGTCCAGACCTTTTCCTTTTAGTATCTGTGAGCATTGGATGGGGCACCAGAGGAGACAACCCAGGCAAAGCTGGGGGTGGCTTTTGGTGCAGGGGAGCCCCTCACCATGTGGTAGACCAAGTCTACCCATAATCCAGTTTCCAACCTCTTGAGCTTCAACCAGAACCATCCTCTTAACTTTTTCACCTAGATGTCTGCCCACAACATGCATCTATAGAGTCCATTCTTTCTCCAGATCTCTCTTAGTAAGAACAGTATTCAATTACCTCAAAGATGGCTTTGGTTTTGTTTTTCCTCTTTATCCATTGCTGGACTAGGTCTGTGGCAAATACTCTAGGTCTGGACTCACTTGTATTTCAGTTTTACATAGGTATAGGTCACGTAAGATTATTTCTTTTTGATATTGATCGATCTCTACAATTAAGACTCTCATGTAAATGCAGCTTAAAATGACTATTTCCCCATCATCCTGGTACCCTGCTCCCAACCCTGCCATCAACTTTATGGGCTTGTCAAAGTCTCTCATTTTTCTTCTACTCTGAAAATACTAGGTATAGCACAAACGTTCTTTGTAGCAGTCTCTTTGTCCTATGTTTGGGCAACGCCTGGGAGATCTCAAACTCTTTCTTTTTCCACCCCAATAATATCTATCTGCTTCGTGACTGTACCTTGCTTGCCCGGTGAAACGCGGCCACTTCTGGCACAGAGCAGCAGCTGCTGCCGAGCAACACGCAGCAGCCCCACGTCGTATCACGGGAGGCCAAACAATAACACAATAACACCACCCCGGATTACAAGAGCAGGGGGATGTAGGTGTTATTAGCATGTTAGCAACAGGATCCATAACCAAGAGGGAACACTCAAACCAGCAGCAAATAATTGTTAAATTATTATTCAATTAATAGCCGTTTAAAAGCAAAAAGGAATGATGAAAAAAAAAAAAAGCCTGTTTGAAAAATGCTTTTGCAGGGCTGATCGGCACAGGCAGAGCTGTGTGAGTAGGAGTGCAGCTGCAGAGACACCACAAAAATTACCCAGCACCTCCTGAGGGAACAGTGACAGATCCATAATTTATAGGGGGCAGTCGGCACTCAGTAATTAGGGCTTCATTTACACGGAGTGAGTTTTGGTGGTGGGAGGAGAGAGGCAGTTTTGTTTGTTCTCCTGTTCCTTCCCCAGGCATCTGTCCCAGAGCTGGTGGGGAGAGGGTGCTCCTGCAGGCAGCCCTGGCCTGACCCAGCCTGGCAGGGCTCGGTGCACCCCCTCCCATCCCTTCCTCAAGAGCCTGAGCCCATAATGACTGTTTTGCAGGTTTTTCAGATGGAGAGGTCAGATTTTTCTGCTCTGATCTTTGGCACAGCTCTTTCCCTTTTGATGACTGATCCACATAACCTCTCACACGCCAGAGGCTCCGAGTATCCCCACAAGCCTGCACCGCAACAGATCTTGTGTGTCGTAGCAGCCTGTCTTGGTGGCTGGAGCACATCTGTGCCCTGCAAGCGCCTTGGCACCTCGTACCCATAACAATCTTCAAGGCCTGGGGTAATGATAAAAACAATGCAATCCTTGTTCTGCCTCTTAGCAACGGGGCTGCAGGTCTCCTGTCCTCATCCCCTGCCAGGCTTGTCAGGCTCTGTAGGACACAAGGGAGATCCAAGGAGAGAGTCTTAACGTAATACAAGAGGAGCTAAAGAAATCCTGAAGGCAGGTGCCTCCCTGATGTTTATGTGGAGGAAGATCACCTTGTAGACTTCTCAGCAAATCTGTGCCCACGCTGTCACAGTGAGGAAGAACAGGAGGCCAGTATTTGTGCAGCACCTTATTTGCAACACCTTATGCTTAAACTAAAAGCTAAACTGTGTCTTTAGAGCTAATGTATAAACTAATGGGACTGGCAGATCTATCATTGAGGGAGGAGGATCCTTAGCACCTTAGCCAAAATGTAGCTCCGGTAATTACCTCTTCCCTCCTAAATTAGCCCTGTCCCCATGCCGCTGGATGAAAGCTTTGCTGCCTGCCCCGTTCTGTGGTGTGACACCGCTGTAATGTGTCACCAGCTCTGCCCCGTGGACCACAGGGTGTGAGACGCCCCAGGCTGAGCACACTGTCTCGGTCTGCACAGCGGTGTGACAGCCACCAGGGCAGGATCGCTCCCCCCCAAAGGCCACCTTCACCCCACTGGGGCTGCAACAGCGAAGGAGTTAAATTTGATTTCCTCATCGGGAAGAAGCTTGCAAGGGAGGCAGGAAAAAAATTACTTCGCTTCATCTTTCTCCCATTTTAGAAAAATTAATTTTTGAGAAACACTCCACAGTTTCACTCTTTCTGGTCCCTAAATCACGCAGCCTGACAGCCTGCCCAGGGCTATTTATTGGCGCCCTCGCAGGGAACCATCTTCAGAGAGCTGGGGTTTGATCTGAAGACCACGAGTGCCATCTTCTGGGAGCCTGCAGCCGTGTTTCCCTCCCCTCCCCTGCAGCATCCGGTGGTTATGCCATAAATCTCGATTCCAGAGGAAAAAGTATCACTACAATAAGCCTCACGCTTGCGTTTCCCACCGCTGTGTACCAAAGCATCGCCAGCAGTTGGGGCAGCACGATGCTCCTCGCCTTCCTGTGGGGAAACTGAGGCAGAGCCATGAAATAACACAGCCTCTTTGCTCCCCCTCAGCTGCATGGGGAGGTCTGGGATGTTATGTGGCCTCTAAAATACCCAAGAAACTCAGGATCAGGAGGTGCAGTTGTGCCCTGGGCTTGTTCTCAACTTGAAGCTCTTTTCTAGCATTGAGAAATCAAGAGGAACATTCCTTTTCTCTTATCTGTTAATAATATTAAGGAAAGATGACTATCTTTTTGTACAATGATTTAAGTCCAGAATTTTGCATTTTAAGACACCCCTGGAGCATCACAAACTCCTAGCCAAATCCCACTGGAGGGCAACACTGGAGCTCAACTCCTTGCTTAAAACAAAGGAATTGTCTGAGCTGGAGCAAGGAGCTGTGAGGCTGCAGGCTGTCAAAGGCTCCGAGGGAAGGAGACAGAGGCAGTAACATGGGGACAGTGCTCCTCTTGGAGAGGTTTACAAAGGCTTTAGTTTCTTTTTGTGTAAAACTCAAGGGTTTTTTGCTGAATTTTGACTTATGGTAACAGAAGGTCTGCCTGTTCCTGTCCTGCCACAGCCCACGGTGGCACAGAGGATGCTGCCAGGCTGGCCCAGAGTAACCGTGCTTGTGGGAAGCCAAGGAACTGGCCTTTTTGGTGAATGTGAATTTGTTTGAATATTGTACGATGATTCCCACAGTTGAAAGCGTGGCAAACTCTTCCTTAGTCCCTGGTGCTACTGAGCCTTTGTGGGAAGAGTGGATGCGTGTGGGTGACGAGATGCCAAAAAATACTGCCCCTCAGCATTGCGGCACCGATAGCAGTGCACAGGTCTGTCTGCAGAGCAGCATGAGGAGCATCCAGCAGCGTGCAGCCTGTGTGACAGCGTGCAGTGCGTGCAGCACTGAGCAGCGTGCGCTGCAGGGTGTGGGAGGTACGGCAAGGTGCAGTTTGTACAGAGCTGTGCAGTCCTTAGGGCAGGAGACGGTGTGTACATGCAGTCTAGTTTGTCCAGCAGTGCATGGTGCAGTATGTAGAGCAGCGTACGGTATGTACAGCGTGTACAGAGCACGCACCCGCACGGTCAGTGCCACAAGATGGTGCTCGGAGCTCTTGTTTCTGCTTTCCCTGCAGGCCAGCGCTGCTGGGGCTTTATCTGTCTGCTCAGGGATGTCTCCTGTGTCTCTGCTGTCCGGCACAGACTTGAGCAGAGCCACACCACCGATACACCTAGGTTGGGGCTCTCCTATCACCAGCTGCTTTGCTGCAAGCTTGGGAGTATCTCTGCATCATCATGCAGCAGCTGAATTCATTCTGGGGGAGTAACGGGTCAGAAATCTAGTCACCCCCTTGCTATGAGCATGAACCCAGTGGCTCTGAAGGAATCTGAGCGAAAACAAGGCTGGAGAAGTTCTCTGAAGGTTGCGTTGCTCATCCTCCCCTGCAGCAGGATCAGCTCTCCGGGCTGTAATCCTGACAACTTGTCATCCAACCTGATGGCAAAGGCCCCCCCAACGGGGCCATTCCCCATCCTCCCTCAGCATCAGTTCTGCCACTTCCCTGGATTTATCAGCAGGATGAATCTTTGGATGACACGGATCTATCAGGTCTCACTGTTGGAGTGAGGGAGGAGAGAGCTGAATAACAAAAGGTGGAGATGGGGAGAGGTAAAGCCCCATATTAAGCATGTCCAGGAGCAGCCACCCACCACCATGCTGTAAAAGACAACATGGGAAGTTGTAGCCCAGATTGCTTGCTGTTTGTTTGGTTGGTTTGTTTTTTTCTCAAGTAGAAAGAGTTTCTTTGATAAATAGTTGGTCAGTGTTAGGCTCTGATACTGAAAGGGACTGGAGGTAGAAAACTTGAGCTCGTCTCATCTTGCTGGTATCCTGAGCAGCCAATTTAAGCTGTGTTTGAAAAATTCAGTGTGTGTAGTCAAAGCTGAGCAGCTCTGCTCTGCAAACAGGGCGTTCCAGACTGAACCGTGGGGTGGTTTTGGCAGATATACACGTGATGATGGGGCAGGTTGTGGCTACAGGGGCTGGGGGATTCAATTAGTGCTGGACCAGAGCAGGGATGGCTTGAGAGGATCATTGGTACCTAGGGCACCAATTTTCAAAGGAAATAGCAAGTGTTAGGTGTTCCCAGCCCCTCATAGTAGATTTCAATGTCTGATTTCATTAAACTCTGCAAGTATTATCTTATGTGATGAAAATTCATTATTTTTAAAGCTAAATCTCACCCCCCAACACTTAACATCAGTGCTTATCTCTTTTGCTAGGGCAGGTGGAGAAGTGTAAAAGAAAAGTCCTGCTAAGCATGCCTGTATTCCTGCTGAGTCTTGATCCAAACAACAGCTGAACTTCAGGTGTCCCCATCCAATCTGTGCTGGAGAAAAGGGCAAACAGCATCTACCAACTTCAATCTGCTTGTAGCCCAAGCCTAGAATAACCAGACGCTACCTGGAAGCAGGCAGTGCCCTCTGCAAAATAACTCGAGCGATGTCTCGCAAGGGAATTCAGATAAGACTTGGTGAGGTTTTCAGAAGAATGATTGCTGCCAATAACACCGTAGGCAAGGTTTCAGAACAAAAGGTTTTTTTCATGAGTTAGCAAAAGCAATGCTAGCTATTTGCGATTTATGCCTCCCTCATAAATTACATTTTAAGGCTAGGATTCTGTGTCATCAGAAAAGATACATTTTACTTTTATATAGCATCTTTAACACACACTTAAGGAGAATGATGGTGTTGTCAGGGGCCCGGGGTGATAAGTAGGATTTTTTAAATTTTTTTTTTTTACCCAGGAGGATTTCAGCCTGTGAAGCCGTGTGAGGGAAGTCACCGGCTGACAGATTTAGGAGAGGAGGCAGAGATCAAAGCGAGGGGCACAGAGATCATGCATGTGTGGAAAGAGGCTCCCACGGGAAAGCCATCACAGATCTGTCCCCTGGAGACATCAGGTCCTACACGTAGAGCAGAAGAGCCCTTTCCATGGTGTCTACGCTTTCCTCTGCTCCCTGCCCAGCCCCTCACCCAGCTATAGCCGGAAAGAGCTCCAGGGTTCAAGCCGTGTTTGGGTACCGCTGTGTCTCCATGGGACTGCCACACTGGCACTGACAAGTTCTGCCTCAGTTTGGGAAATGGTTGTTAAATCTGCTGCTGTGAAGTGCTCAGATCTGACTTGGGTGCATCCAATGTTCTGGTCCATCTCGGTGGTGGCTCCTTGAGCTCTCCATGTCTTGGGTCACTGGTTTGTGTAAGAACTGCACTTTCTGTGGGTTTGGCAGTTCTTCTTTAATCTTTTATCAGTGACAAGCACTCACTAGTGCCTCAGAAAGTGGGAAGCAGTAGGCCAGGCATGTTTAAAAACGAGAGCGCTTTCTTACGCTGCAAAGCCAGGCTCATGGTGCAGTCACTGGGAGTCTGTACCAATGTAGCCCAAGCCTCTTTCTTCCCCAAAGCTTTCAAGATAACTTGAAAAAGTGAGGAACTCATCAAGATGTATTCTTTTAATAGCCATATTTTCCTCCTGTTCCTCTCAGATTTTGTTCTTGTGAACTAGCATGTGGCTTATTCTAACTGTTAAGGGGGGTGACTGCGGGTTTCCAGTCCCTCAGCAGATGGAGCCACGACTTTTGCATGACATTGCCTCCTGAGGCCAGGGTAATTAGTTCCCCCCAGTAATTGCCTGTCACTCCAGAGCCGGCAGGGACACAGTGCTGGGTCACCCCACAGCTTCCCTGGGTCACCTCAGGCAGCAGGTGGCTGTCCCCCTCTCTCCTTTGGCCTTTTCCTTCCTCCCGAAGGCTGAACATCCCTCCTGAGCGCTGCTTTGCATCTCCCCAGCTGAGCACAGGGCAGTCCCACTGCAGCTGGAGGCCCAACAGCTCTACATCTCCCTGCACAAAAGATCTTTTGCAAGGTGGATTTGCAGAGAGGAGAGCAGTGTGTTGGGTCATCTCCACGGGAATGTCACGGGAAGACAGATACATGCCCCAAGAGGCAGGTACAGTTACTAGCATGTTCCAGATCCTCTCCTGCAGCCTTTTTTTTTTTTCCCCCCCTCTGCCGAGAAGGAGGAAACAGTGTTTGCAGACATTCACTTTCTTTCCTCCTTGCAATGAAAGCACCCCCACAGGTCCCAGCCCTTTCCAGCAGTGGGTCTCTGTTACCCGCCAAGAGAAGAGTTTGTCACGGCAGAGCTGTAAGAGCTCCCACAGTGTGGTGAGACTGTACCAGCTGTTGTCAGCTGGATGCAGAGTTATGGTGCCTGGCAAGGAGAGCAACTGGAGCAGCTCTTTGTCTGGTGGTCACAATCACTTGGTGCAACGGGTGTCTTCTCATCTGCTTGCTGCCCCACCAGCCCACCTCTTACCGCGTCACAGCATCATCCGAGACAGCGAGGTGGACTCCAGCTTAGTTTGGTGAGCAGAGCACAGATCTGAGCACCCAAATCTTTCTGGTGCGGCACTAACCCAGAGGGTCAGAGGAGGCCAGCTCATCTGTGTGTGCCTCAGTTTCCTCCTAAAGCCCTGTTCTCCTGGGCCAGCACTAGGGACTGCCAAGAGCCCTCACATGTGCTAACCATTCTCGAGAGCGATGGTGGGCTGAAGACAAACCCTTCAGTCTTTTTGGAGCCAAGAATGAGAGACCAGATGGTGCACGACCTGACAAAGCCCCCTGTGATCTTCTGTTTGTTATTCTCCTAAAAGCACGTTGCCCTGGGAGAAATCCAAGGGTTCGTTTCCAGGACCCAGACTCTTTTCATATGTAATAACAACTGCACCTACCCCGGCCACACGCATTGCTCGTGTGAGGCCCTCTTGCTGCTGCAATAAGGTTTTTGGGTGCAGAAGGGCCAGTGAGGTCTCCTAGAAAACCAGGTTTTAGCTCAGTGTTCAGCTCCTCCAGGGCACAGCAGCAATTACCCTCCTGTCCCATGTTTGTAGAGCACTTAGCAGGAAAGGCTCCCAGCTGTGAGAGTCCTCCCACAGGCGTTACTCCAAAATTACTAGCAATAAGAATATTTTTAAAATAGAAACCTCTGCTCTGGGCTGTATAGTAAATAATAATAAATCATAACACTCAGGAGGAACTCCAGTGTTGCAAAGCTGATTTTAAGAGCTTCTCTAAGTGGACCTGAGCACAGCAGTGGATCTATAACATGCTCCTCAGGTGGAGGGTGTCTGCTTCCCTCCCATCACAATTAATTTCTGTTGGGCAGAGGAATTTGGATGACCGGTCTCTGCAGGGCAGGAGATCAGTCTCAGTATCTGTGTGCACAGCATGGTCACAATTAGAAAAGATCAAGGCACGCATTTGCAATAATAACAATAATAATAATGTCCCCAGAGTGACATTTCAAATGCAAATTAAAAGAATAAAAATATCAGTTCCTATTATAACTTCGCTGCTGCTGTAACTGAATCCAAGCGAAGACCTGAAGCTGTCCCCTCTGCCTGCCTGGCACCAGAGCTGTGATTCTGTTTATTTTCTCTCCCAGCCTGGACTAGAACTCGGCCACGACCCGAGAAACAAGGCAAGGAGCTGAGGGTTGAAGAGTCGGTCTCGTGGTGGCACTTACCAGATGTTAATCCGGTATCAGGCACGTAAAGAGAAGGGTGACAGCAGCTACGTGTGGTGTGACTAACAATCAACCCACCTGGGGTGATCCCACCAGCCCACCCTGGCCAGGGGGCAGCTCCAGACCCAGGGTTTCAGCTCTCGGGGCTCTGCCAGGCACGATGTGCTCCCTGCCCTCCTGCCACCACTGCTGGGGTGGGAAACACTCGCGGCGTGGGCCCAGTGCGAAAGATGTCTTGCAGTTTTGATTTCAGTCAGTTTTAACTGTTGTTGTTGTTTGTCTGAAAGACCCCATTGCATCCCTCCTCTCTCCCTGCGATAACAGGCACAGCTGCCTCACCTTCCCTTCAAAGATGTGATGGTGTTGGACATTTGCTGGTGTGTTTTGTTTCCTTTGTGTATATATAACTACTGGGGGCATCTTTTCACCTGAAATTACGATGTCATTTAGTTTTAATTTTTTAGTTATAAACTTTGTGCACAGTTTGTATCCTTGGAGGAGAGAGGGACTTGGGTGCAGTGATTTGGGCCGGTTTGAGCCCAGAGCCATGGGGCTGCCTTCATCCTCTACACAAGGCAACATCCCCTCATGCACAGCCCCACTCCCTGGTCACACAGTGAGTTTTCTGGAAATTCAGAAGCACATATTTTAATCGCTTATTAATTTCAAAAATAAACCCTTTGATATTTAGCACTCAGGCTCTGAGTTCGGCTAGCTGAGGGAAAAGCTGGCATCCAGGGAGCAAAGGCAGGATTTATGGTCACAGGGCATGTGGAAGTAGCACTTACTTGGTCAATGTTCCCATAGCTTTTAAACCAAGACAGAGCACTCAATCTGAAGATGCATTTCTTTTTTACATCAGAGATTGTCTGAGAACGAAACCGATTATTTAAAAAACAAAGAGAGAAAAAAAGGAATTGAAACTGCATAGACTATTTTTGGTCACCAAGATGAATGAAATGTAAAAAAAAAAAATAGAACAGGTTGCAAGTTTTGAATTCTAAAACAGCATGAAAATCCAAGCAGGTGTTGTCAGCTCCAAGCACTGACAAGGCAGGCTTTTCTGCCAGCAAATAGTGGACTATTTCAGCAGTCAGACATGGGACAACACAAAATTTGTTCAACCACGGGGCTCTTTAATTATTGGAGGAAACCTGTGACATGTACACATCAACTGTTTTGCTGTTGCTCCTTGTTCCTGGCTCCTAAAGCTGGAAGCTGCCAGTGGAGCCACTATGAGGGCAGACCAGACCTGCAACCCCGCTACAAACAGCTGCAGCGGAGACCAGCGAAACAGAGTTAATCAAGCAGGAGAAGGCGATCTGCAGCTCAGCCCTGTGTCCCCATGCACATCCCCATCCTCACCGCAGTCTTCCAGCTTTTTGCTAGTCCTTGTGACTTTTGCTATAATTTACCTCTGTGTGAAGAGAAACGATCAGAGCCAGGAGCAGCCAGGGCTATGAGGACAGACAGCCTCATCAGCAAAATAAAACCTCAACACTTCTATTCTCCAGGACTGCTGCCCTCTCCCGTAGCCCCCACACACCAGTTCAAGACAGGAAGCCATGCACAGCAATTTGGAAACAAATCTGCACTGCCTATTTCAAGGTGTTCCCCTGGAAATTCATTTTCCACTGTTCAGTGTGACCGCAGAATTGGGGCGTACAGGGGTGACTGGAGGACTGGGAAGGCAGGATCTGCAGGCTGCTGAATGATCTGTTCTTGGTGCATGTCACTTGTGGCTGACCTGGCTTTTGGTGGCATCAGTGGCAAGAAGGAGCTGCTCCAGCACCAGCAATGAAAGGGCAGCGCTTATCAGATGGCAGCTGAGCAAAGCTGGGCTCAGGGGCCTTTGTTTCCACCCCACCTGCCCTTCAGCTGGTGAAGAGCCGGGCCCAGGAAGCCAAGGATGGGTTGTGTCCTTGGCTGGAAGACACAAGGCTGCAGCCTGGCAGTGGACCCAGTGTTTTACCCAAGCTGCAACACCTGACCACGAGCAAACCCACAGTGCTGCTTGCCTTTCCCAGGTGGTTCATACATCGGGAGGTTAACCATCTGCTGGGCGTCGAAGAGGAAGCGAAGACAGCTCTACCGCAGTGATGGCCAGCTTGGCTTCAGAGAGAGGGCAGGAAAACTTCCAGAAAGATGGAGCTGGTGAGAGCTGAGCTGGCTCTGCACTGAGGTCCCTGCACCGCCTGCCTAGACCTGAGTAGATGGGTGGTGGCAAGTCAGGTCCCAAAGACTCAGTGCTGAGCTCCTGCTGTTCAGCGCTGTGTGTCCAGGCAGCAGCCTCTGGCTGCAGAACCCATCTCCATACTGTGGTACTCCGCACATCTGCTGGGACTCATGCAATCCAGATGTTTGCATGAAGCTGTTCCTAACACCCCTCACACCCAAAAGCTGCTTGCAGCCAGACCCGTCTATTGCCACAGCACTAGGACCCAGAAAAGCCCCTTCCAGCACAAAGCCCAGGCTAACAGGAGACCGGAGGCCTCAAAGGTCATGGCACAGAGAGCTGCAGAGATTTCCAGCCAGCTGCACTTGTATTTGGGGCATCTTCTGGCTTTGTTGGTGACTGTGACCTTCAGCTGCTCCCAGGGCCAGGTCCCAGCCCAGTGTCTGGCCATGGGCATCCCCTGTCCCTGCCTAAGGGATAGGGGTGTGACGGGACGCTGTTGTGGGGACACTGGTATGGAAAAATGCAGCACCCATCTACTCTAGTCAATACTCGCCTGCTGGGACATGTGTGATTCATTCCAGTGGAATTATCCTAGTTGGAACAGGAGCAGACAGAAGAAGAAAAGGCGAAAAGCACCTTTTCGCCCACGGATTTGGGTTTATGCTCAGGAGCCAGCCCTTTCCTGGCTGAAGCAGAAAACACTTCCCAGAGCCCTGCCCCTCTTGTCTCTTGCTCATGGTGCTATTCAACTGCATTATACTTATATTACCTGTCAAATAGTTGCAGTGCATGGCCTTGAGCAATACAACCGCATCTGACTGCCCCAGGGATGCCTGTATCAGTCTGTATGTGCTGATGGTAACAAGTGCTTTTTGCCTTGGTGACTATACAGACACACAAAGAGAGCGGATGGGGCTTTGCTAAACTTTATTAGCTTTGGTAATGGTCGTGAAAATAATTGGATCTCAGACATGCACCTGCAATTTGACACAAAGGAGCAAAAAAATGAGGCCAGATGAGGTGTAGATCAGGAGTAACTCCAGAGCTGCTGGTGCAGGTTGAGCAGAGCAGTGGAGTGCAATGAGTCCTGGCGATGCGGTGGGGTTTGGGAAGGGTCCCGGGGTCCATTGGTGCAGTTTGATGGTTACCCGGCCCAACTCAGTGAGGAAGAGGATGATGCTGAGATGTTTGGGCCAGGTGCTGCTCCCAGGGGTACCCAGGGATAAAAATACTATTGCTGTCTTCCTGTACCAGCTCCAGCCTTCAGAGAGATACATTCCCATGGGCTCCTTGTTATTTTTATTTTTTAAGATTGCTTCACATCCAAGCAGTTGGGCTGTGAAATGGGCCATGCTTTGCTACCAGTCCGTGATCATATAACCATACCAGCTATGCTAGCTGCATGAAAATATGCTTAAATGTGGATCCCACTCCTTCTACTGAGGGTTGGTTAAGACTCTCTTTATAACTGCACCTGCGTGCCCTTACTTTATTACTTAGAGTTAACGTTAACACATCTCTGTGACAAAATCAGAGGTACGCAATCCTAACAAAGGCCTTAGGAAGTTGTCTGATCTTGGTGTCACAGCCCGCTTCCATCCATTTAGATATGGTAACCCACGGTTCTGTGCTATGTCCGTAGCATGTGAGCTTTCTAAAGCCGTGATGATTTTTGCCTGTTTATGTCTCCAGATCTGTTGGATAATCGGTTTGCTATTTATGGTCTGTGCTGTTCTGCCTTGCTTCATCTTGCACAACCAGACATGGATGCTGTCAGTGATCAAGGTCCAAGGTTACCACCATAAGAAGTTTCTCCCTTTTCTTGGTCACTTGGACTCCTCACAGCTTACCCGTCCCACTCTCTAGTTTGGTCCAGAAAAAGATGATGTTAAAGTAAAAACCTTTGTTTTTATTATTTTCAAGTCAGCAGTTCATTCCTCTGCCCTCAAGATGTGATTCCCCGGTACTTTAAGCCTCCCTTAGCACGGAGATGTGCTCACATAAGGTCTAATCGCTGGTCTAATTAAACTGATTTGCTGCTGTGTTAAATCAGTGCAGCTATACTGAGCAGATCAGGTCTAAGTTTAAGTTTCTATTCCACTTCATCATAAAAAATGATAATAAAAACATCTTCAAGACATTGGTGCCAAGAATACAGACAGAAAGTTACATTTACTATTTTAAATCCAGTCTCATTATTTCTGGGATGTAGATTTTCGAAAGGGGCTACGAAATCCTTAAAACTGGCAATATCCATCTCATGTTTCTGTTTTATTAATACCTCTATATGACATGCTAATATTTATTAATGTTCCAGAATGGTCTAAGTAGTTTACAAATCTAAAGCCCATTGAAGGTGACTACTCTGTTTTAAAAATTTTTAAAAAAGGCAAACAATATTACTTAAAAGTTCCCAGTATTTTAAAAATAATTTTCATACTTATTTTTATTCATAATTTGAGATTGACTATTGTTTCCTTATAAAGTATCTTCATTACTTCCTCCCTGACGAAATTACTTTAAAGTAGTTATTTCCACTTGAGGTTTTGGTGGATTTCCTGATTATGGGTTCACACTAAAGCTTTTGTAGCTCTTTTACAATACTAACATTGCAACTTATTTTAGGAAAGATTTGTGTTCCAGCTAAACTCATGATAAATAACTTTAAAACCACTGATACAGACATTTTTATACAGAGCTATCTAATTTGATAAAATGTACAAATTTGGTCAGATTCACTCCAACAGTGGGCCTTTAAAGTGTGATTTACAGAGTTGATCATAAAACTGAAACAGCAGCTTAGTGAATTTTTGGAGCTCACAGCCTTAGCCCAATAACGGGACAATACCAGGCTTAGACATAAAGTGTCTCCCAAAAACGTCTCCAGCCTGATGTGACACTGCCTGGGGGCATCACATCCCACTGCTACATCACATTCGCAAACAGCACCCACGGGTACAAGTGCTGCCGGCTCTTGGGTTTGCTCCATGAGGTGAACCATGGCAGCCCTGTCCTAAATGACCAACCCTGGCATACTCTGTGCTCGCCTCTGCCAACCGTTTGCTGCGTCTTGATACTAAGCCAAGGATTTGCACCCAGGCAGCACGGTCTGATGGGCTGTGAGGGGTGCTAAGGTGTAACCCATCTCCAGGGACAGGGTGGCCCAAGGCAGCCCCAGCCTTCAGCTGCTTAGTAATGACCCTGTTAATCAAGCTGATGACTCCTTTGAATCATTCTCACCTGGTTAGCAGAGGATTCCACACCTGCATTTCCCACCACAGGGAGGAACTCGGAGCTTTATCTGCCAGATAAAGAGCTCAGGCACAGAGAGGATAAAGCCAGACAACCCGCAGGACACTGCCCCCAGTGCAGGGCTGCTAGTGAGGGTTTGTCATCCCAAAAGCAGGGCCTGTTTCTGTCTCAACTTTACAGTAAAGCATCAACTTGCAAAAGATCTCTTGGCTTATTTTCTTTTTGTGCCCACCCAGAGCCTGGAAAGAGCCACAGAAGATGACAGGTGATGATCCCACGTGGCAGAAACCCTCGGAGCCACTGCTAAGCACCAAGGCACCTGGCAAGAGCCGCCAGTGCTGGCACGGTTATCCGAGGGGAGCAGCCTGTGCTGAAGGGGGTGCCGGATGGGACCTCCAAACAGCCCCGTGCAGCGTGTTCCTGGCAGTCCCTGCTGGCCCATCCACCACTGGTGTGTGAAAGGAGCAGCTTGGTCAGCGTAGCCATGGCTGTGAGCCTCACCCCGGAGTAAGTCTGTACTAGAGCAGGAACCGAGCAGACTGCATGGGACCACTGTAGCTAATAAAGTCATTAACAGGGCCACATGTCACCTCCTGACTAAGGCAGGAGCTATTCGCACCTCATTCAGGCTTTAAAGTCTTAATGCACCCACATTTGGTCAGACTCCTGTCCAGCCTGCAAGGCAAGCTAGCAAAAGGGCAGTTCCCTGCTGTTTTGGGGCTCTCTTCCACTGAGTTTTCCACCCCAAGCTGAACTTAGACTAGCTCAAGCCTCTCAGACTAAAGTGGGTCTTTGGCGTGAGCCTTGGGGTAGGAGGGCAGTGGCACTCCAGTGTGTTGGTAGGTGTGAAGCTGTACCGGGAGCTTCTGCTGAATTTTGAGCTCTTGCCGACAACTTGAGCAAATATTTTAAAGGCTCTGTTTCAAAAGCACTCTCGGGTTTAGCAGCAGCAGTCTCTGGGATACGTCTGGCCTGACGCTCAGAGTGATGAGTATCAGAGCTCCCATGGATTTTGGATGGGTTTAGGCTGCTCAGATCTCCTGGAGTCGGGCCCAGCATTCTTCACATGGCGCAACTCCAGAAATGGAAGCTCTCCAAGTGAGCAGTTTCTTTCCCAAAATGGGGATTCTTCTTTCATTTGGATGGAAAACACTGCAGACGGGGGAAATAGTATCTCATTGTGCTGCGAAGGGGAACCATTTATTAACTGTGGGTACCAAATTTAACTCTGGGCATTTTTTAATAGCAGTTCTGATATGAATAGAAGTGTTTGGACCCTTTCCTTGCAATGTCAGGAATCTGCATCACAGAATCATGGTTCTATGTAAGAAATAGCAACTGAAATCAGCTATGGAGGAAAAACGAGGTAAAACCAGCTAGCCTAAGTTCATGAAAAATTCATTCCAGGGGCACAGATCATATGAAATGGATCCTTATCTCAGTTATATTTGCAACACATTAACGCTTAAGAAGAGCCATCCTGTTGCCTCCTACACTTGCCGTGTTATCCAAGGGTGGCTTTGCTCGTGTGCTGTGGGGCTCCTGCAGCCCCACACTCTGCTGCTGGGAGTTCAGGCAATGGGGCAGTCTCCAAATACAAGTCACTGCTCTGCATGATAACACTAGGAGGACAGGCTGAAGCAAGGTCCTGTTGCTTTCTCAAGCAAGAGTCACTTTTTATTAGCTAGGAGCAGGGAGGCAATGTGGCATAGCGGAATATATACAACCAACCGCATTTGGCATTGGGCAATAGTCGTACAGCAGCCGCAAAGCTGGTTCCATGAGAAAATGTAGCTACGTACTCCTTAGATTATAATCCAAATGCTTTTTTCCACTTCACCAACCTTTCTCCTGCTCCTGGTTCCCGTGACTGCCGCAAATGAGGGCATAATAAAGTTCAATTAATATCAGCTATTGTTTTCTAACTAATAATTTCCCAAGACTTCTGCAAGCACCTCCCACCCCAGGTGGAACTTGGTAATTAAGACTGACCTTTGAAAGTTCCCATTTACAGTGGTATCTGCTGGTTCTGCTTAAATTGCTCCCCTGTCTGACATATAAAACTGAATAATTGCTGCAGTTTATTAAAGTGGAAAATAAAGAGCTTTCAAAGTACGGAGATCGTTTAGTTTCAAAACATTCAGGAGTATGTAACAGGTATGAGTGTTTTGAGCAGGTTATCCTAATGAAAAATGAGAGGGGAGTCATGTATCTGACTGTTCCTATTTTGTACAAGTGTTACCTTGTTCTAGTGACAGCAGGTTTACAGGATTACGCTGATCTGCAATCCTGCACATCAGGCAGGTCTCTCTGGCTGTGAAAAATCATAGACTAGCAATATAAGTACTCAAACCACAGCTTTTACAAATGAGCTAAGACTCAAAAATCATGACAGGCTTTGAAAAATGAGATTTTCAGGTTTAAAATCTTGTTTTGTAACTGGCATTTTGCTATCTCTTCATTAGCAGAATGCAGTTGATTCACCTTCAGTAGCCTTTTTTCTAATACATATTTTTTCCTAAAACGTGAATGCTGGAAACTTGCTGTTGCCTCTAACAAAATTAGACGTTCTTACAAAAGAAAATAAAGGAAAACAAAACAAGTGAACTTGGATACTTGGGATTGCTAATAAAATTGGACGAGTTGACAATGTTGCATTCTTCCCCCTGCACTCTGAAAGAGGGTCAGAGACCTGAACTTCTGATATTTTTTTACAGTATCAAGATATGGATGTATTTAATTACCAAATCTGTTTCACCTTCAAACTTTAAATGCATCATATAATAAAGTTGAATATAAAAGAGAATTATTTGAAGGAATGCAGTGTAGATGGCTTGACATAAGGCTAAAAGGCAATGACTTGGAAAGGGATGGCAAAGCTGGTCAGGGAAAGGGCACCCACTTCCCTCTCCCAAAACAGGCACACTGAGCACAGCAAGAAGCCCTGAGTACACCAAACAAATCAAATCTCACAATTCACCAGGATCAAGAATTGGAGGGCTTCCTACAGGTTTTATATCCAGGACAATTTATGATTTAATTTAAGCACGTAGTTTCCAGCCGTTTCTTTTTGCAAGCAATCACCTAGGCTACATTAACCTGGTGGTGATGTACTGCAATCCCAGGGAGCCCTGGAGAGACAACTGCACTCAGAGGTGTGAACATCCCCCATTTATTTTGATGGGGTGCGCACAGCCTTGCCAGGGAAGCAGGTCCAAGAGTGTTAACCACTTCACTGCCAGGCTCTGCGCCTGAAAGAGCTGGTTGTACAGCAGCGTGTCCTCTACGGGCCTTTCCTTTCCTTTGGCCTCCCCGGGAACAAAATATACAAATTTGGCAGGGGATGAGCTTCTGGGGAGACCTTATTGCGGCCTTTCCGTACTTAAAAGGTGCCAATAAGAAAGATGGGGACTGACTTTTTAGTAGGGGCTGTTGTGATAGGGCAAGGGGTGATGGTTTTAAACTAAAAGAGGGGAGATTCAGGCTAGATGCGAGGAAGGAATTTTTTCCACTGAGGGTGGTGAGAGCCTGGCCCAGGTTGCCCAGAGAGGTGGTGGATGAACCATCCCTGGAGACATCCCAGGCCAGGCTGGACGGGGCTCTGAGCAACCTGAGCTGGTGAAGATGTCCCTGCTCACGGTGGGGGTTGGACTGGGGGAGCTTTGAAGGTCCTTCCAGCCCAAACTATTCTGTGATTCTACGAGGGAGGTGTAATTGTGCAGGTTTAGAGGGGGCCCTGTGAGATCAGATCAGGTTTTTTAGCACACAGCTTGTTGCAACAGA
This sequence comes from Pampusana beccarii, assembly GCA_013399365.1. Taxonomy (NCBI): domain Eukaryota; kingdom Metazoa; phylum Chordata; class Aves; order Columbiformes; family Columbidae; genus Pampusana; species Pampusana beccarii. Next base: position 383,664 of record VWYH01002284.1, on the reverse strand, counting down.
TGTGGCCACACAGGTGTTACAGTTTAATATGCTTTTGAACAAGTTATGTATTTCCCTGCCTCTTGGGATCTAAGGTGAGCAGAGCCTCCTTGCAGGCTCCACTCAGACCCCAATTAACCCCATGGGAGAGCAGAGACAAAATTCAGCAGATGGGAACTGATCACTGGGAGACACTTCTGCCTGGTTTGCATACAGATGTCTCAGCGGGAGGTTTCCTGCATCATATGAGTGGTATTTCACAGCAGTGGCACAAGGTTTTGCTCATCACTAATGGATCTGGCACCACTGCTACGAGAGCGGTTTTTATTAGGCCTTGAACTAACAAACCAGGCAGCTCCCTTGACATTCAGAGCTCTCCTGGCTGGCTGGCAGCAGCCTCCTGCGGGCAGCGTGGCACTGAACCTCTCATGTGCCAGTTTGGAGACTCCTTGTTGCAAACGTGTGCTTGCAAACGTGTGCTTGCAAACGTGTGCTTGCAAACGCCTGTGAAGATGGCAGCTGCTAGAAGAGGCAGTGATCCTTCCCTCCGAGCAGGGCTGGCTGCAGCTGCAGCGTGGCGGGGGCTGCAGCCGGTCCCTCTCTTGCGGCAGCGCAGCCACCTGAGCGAGGCTGCTGGGGGAGAGAGAGATATATGTCAGAATTAAAGTGAAATCGCTGCTTCAAAAGAAAAGGCTTTTAGGAATTTCTAGTGCGGAAAGATGGAGGTGCCAGCCCGCTCCCAGGCTGTCCCGCATCAGCGACACAGCCTCTGCACCCCGGATGGCAGCCAGGAGGGGCTCAAACCCAGAGCAAAGCCCTCCTTCCTGTCATTCTTGTGAGCTAGGGGCAAACACCTCTTCTGACAGGAGAGGTGTCTGAAACAGCCTTTTCATTATGTTTATATTTAAAAACCTAACAGTGACTAAAGCAGTTTGCATAATAAGCAGCTCCAGAGCCAGAAATATTTGCCTGCTCTGGGTAAAAAAAGAGAAGTCCTCAGATCCTCTTCTGAAGACTGTAAGAAAGTGACAGAGTTTTCCCTTTACAGGATATAAATATGCAGTGCAAATAGGTGGCTGCTGTCGCTGCTTACATTTTGATTTATCTCTTCAGATAGCCTGGCAGCGCCGGATTATTTTAGTGTCAAATCAAAGCGCTGATTGTGTAAAGAAGCTGAGGAAAGGTACAGTCTGTATTGCAGCACAGGATGGAAGCTCCAAGAAGACGACTGGAGGCAGTCCTGCGAGACATGTACCAGCCATGCATACTAAACCTGCCATTTAGTACACCGAAAAGAAAACCCCTATAGCAGAGCTGCTGCAGAACAGAAATAAATGTCTCCAGGTTCGTTTTGGGGCAGAGGAGTGTTTTTCTAGGGAGGTATGTGATTCATTCTCACATCAGTTAAGAGAAAATAAAGCTTTTGTTTTCTTTTTACCCTCAGTTTCCTCACAGAATGAAATTAAAGGATCTGTTTACACTGGAAGAAAAATCTTGCTGGCTGAGCCCTTTATAAAGCAGAAAGCTCCTGTTTGCAATGCACCACTGCTGTCCTTGACTTCGACATCAGCCCAAACATGTTATGGTTGGACTCGATGATCCTGAGGGTCTCTTTCAAGTGAAATGATTCTGTGATTCTATAATCTGCATCTCTCCTTAGCATCACTCCTATCTGGATGGAGGGCAGTTGTACAGCACTCAGCGCAATGTAACCTCTGCGTGGCTCCTGCGGCCTCTGCATTTCAGCCCGACACAGTCACGTACACAGACTAACGATGAGAGGTCAGCCATCCGCTCGGGCTCTCCGCAGCACAGACGTGCACACCAAGAGCGGCTCCTTTCCTGACAGAGGGAACTGACAGCTGCATCATTTTGAAATGCTTTAAATCACACTGTGCATCAGGCCCCCTGTGCTTATACAGGTTCTGTAGGAGCGTGACTCAGTGGAGCTCACGGAGAGCTGGCGGAACAGGAAGGCCCATCAGGCCCCGAGCCCACCAGCAGCACAACTGCAGGGAAGACAACCCAGGTGGAGCGGCCCAGCCTGGACACCACCATCCGTTTCCATGTGCCACAGCCCTGCATGGCACTGACCATATGGATGCCATATGCACGGACGTGACCGGTTTCCAGGTGCCCGAGTAGAGCAGCTGCAGGAGGACACATCCTCGCCCCGGACTGGGGCCTCGCAGGGTGCTCACGATGTAGCTGTGCCGGTCACCACAGGCATCCGAGGGGACCCATCCGCCCCGCCGCCCCTCCCGCCCTGCGGGAGCCGCCATGCTCCCCGACGGGGCGGGGCCTGAAGGCCGAGGGGCGGGACTTGGTATGCAAATACGGCCGGCAGCCTGGAGGGTGGGATGGCGCGCATGCGCACCACGCGCACAGCAGAGCACGGGTTCTTACACAATGAACCGGGTTCCTCCAGCGGCGGGGAGGGGACCGGTGGGGCGGGGTCGAACATGTAAATGACGGCCGGCTGTTGCTGCGCGATTGGATAAGAGGGAGGAAGAGGCGGGACCGGATATGTAAAAAAGAGCCGGCGCAGGGGTCAGTTGCGTTCGGGGCGTGGTCCGTATGCAAATCGCGCCGTCTCGCGCGCGGCGGGGGCGTGGCTCGGACGCAGACACACCAACTGCCGTTTCCCAACTCCCGCCCTGCGTTCTACCCGATAGCGCCTTGGCTCCGCCCCTTGGGTAAAAGGCGTCGCGCCTGCGCAGTGCGCCGAAATAAGGACTTAGTCTGTTACACAACCGCTGTGCAGCCAGGGGCTGCGCTCTCCGTCGCGTCCAGGCTTCGCGCGTCCCCGGCGGCGCGGCTCGGCTCTCCTCAGCGCTCCTCTCCTCCTGCTCTGCTCCGCTCCGCTAGGCCTCCCGCGCCCTCCGGCATGAGCGGGGACCAGCTACACAACGATTCCCAGGTGAGCGTCCGTTCACCGCCCGCGGGGGCCCGCTCCCGGGGGACCCCGGCCCCTCGCCACCGAGGCCGCGAGGTCCTTACTTCCCCTCAGGGCCGGCCCTGGAGGCCCGGCTGACATCCCCCGTCTTCAACCTCGGTGCGGCGGGGACGTGCCCGGCTGCTGCCCCCTGCCTTACCCCGCTCGGGGTAGCCCACGCGTCTGGGGAGAGAGAGCCCTGTCAACCCGGCCTGTTCCCCCGCGTCGTGCTGGGGCGCCCCCATCCACCGAGCCCTCCGCGCCCCGTGTCTGCCCAGATAGGGGGCGGTGGGGGAGAGGGGACGCGTGTGTCACCCCCTGCCTGGGAAATGGGGAGGGGGTGGCTGCCGCCTTCCCCCGGCTCGCTCTCTTCTGGGGGTGGGGGGGTCACCCCTGGGTGCCGGTTCACTCTGTCCTCCCTCCCCCACGCCACGGGGCGCACCTTCCGCATCGCGCTGATTCTTTCTCATTTGATATTTAATTTCCCTAAAAAATGAGAATGAAGGACGGGGAGAAAAATCCAGCGCGGCCCCCCCCTTAAAAAAAAAAAAAAAAATCTCCGTCGGGACGGCGTTTTTCACGGTGTGTCCCTATCTCCTCTCCCCGCAGATCGAGGCGGATTTCCGAGCGAACGGTGAGTGTGGCCCCGGCGCGCCCCTCGCCTCGCCGCGCACAGACATGGCGTCCCAGAGACTAAGTCCCGGCTCCTCGCTCACCGGCCCCATTGTTCCCATCGAGCTGCCAAAAGCGCCCCTTTCCCGGCGGCCTCGCCCCCCCACGACCCCCGCTTCTCCTAGTGGGGGCACCGGAGGCCCCCGATCCGAGCCCATCGGCTCTGCCGGGGTCCCCTTTGGGCCCCGATTCCTCCCTGGAAAGTCGCCTTGTCGACGGTCGGGACTTAGTCTCTGCGCCATTTTCTTTTTCTCCTCTCTTCTGTGTGGCTTTCTCTGCTTCTCCTCCTCCCCGAGCTGCCGCCGAGGAGCCTTTGCAGAGGCTCCGGGCGGCGATCCCCGGCCCCCAGCCCCTTCTTAACGCAGGGGAAAGCAAAGTTTTTCACTAAAATAAATCCCCGAGGCTTTTTTTTATTTTTTTTTTTTATTGCAGCCTCCCTTCCCCCACTGCTCCTCGTCTCTGTTCCTTTCAGGGAATCCCTCCTTTCCCCTAAAATGAAAGGTGATTGCAACATGTTGCTCTTTAAAAGAATCTGCTGCATCCATTTTAAGATCGGTCGGATTTCTTTCCTCCCTATTTAATTGATGTAACTTTACCTTGTTGGGTGGGGCTTTTTTAATTAAAATAAAAGCCCACGTTTAAAAAAAAAAAAAAAAGAAAAGACACAACAGTGCAGACAATTCCAGAAAGGTAGACAGCATCACTTCAAAAAGTTTGCAAGTTAACTGTTGATTTTCTTCAGAAACATAATAGTAGTCCTATAATTATATATGTATGTATATAGATATACACTTCTATGTTTATATGTATTTCTATTCATGTATGTACACACATAGTATATTTTTTAATCAGCCTGATGGCTGCTAACTTTTTCTGATTGTTTATTCGTTTTTCCAGGAAGCAAGCTAATTGCAATCCCCCCCAGGTTGATAGGTGTCAAACTGAAGGGCTTAAGCAGGGTGGAGGGGAGTTGAGGACGTCCAACCTTTGTGTGTCTGTGTTATTGTCACTGTTCAGGATGCGTAAGGAACTCTGAGCTGTCCTCTGGCTGGTGAAGTGGTAGAGGACAGAAAAAAAAAGGTCAAAGATATCTGCTTGGCTTATACTGATTTTTAGCATGCTTTTCTGGATGATGTCCATGTGCCTGGTTGCTTTGTAGGCTACTGCGTGTAAATATTTACACATGTACGTTTGCGTGCACCTTTCTTTCCGTCAGTTCATTGGAATGTGATTGTGTGTGTGCAATAGGAGCAGGCAGTAGTGAATATGCAGTTTTTCAATTTTTATTTTAATTCTAAATCTATGGTAGGGCTCTATGAATAATTCTTAACAGAAAAAAGGGTGCAGTGGATTTCGCAAGAAGTGCAGGAGTGACTCTTGAAGCAACTTATATATGAGCATGTATTTGAATTTTTGTAGCCTTCTTATGCTGGGAAATGTGTGCTTAAGGATCATCTTTATTTAGGGAAAAGTATTCCCTGGTAAGCTTTAGTTACATACTGATTTACATAGGGGAAATGATATATATTTGACCTTTCCATTCCAGCTTCCAGTTGAACTTCTTAGAGGCATTTTTCTCCTCTATTGTGACCATGTGCTATTTTATTCTTTTAAGAGTTTTAGGCATACAGCACTTAAAACTCCTCCATTTTTTATTTCTACCACGTGTTTAAAGAATTCAATGCAGAAGTTCAAAGCAGCACACCTTGATGGAAAAACTGCATTCCTGGTAAATCAAGCATACCCAGCAAATTCATCCCAGTGTAGGTATTGGCACCCTTTTCCTCCTATTGGAATTATTTTATGGCACTCGTGTAACATCACTGTGACCGATCAGAGGCCTCTAAAATCCTTTTCAGCGCTGAAAGGTGCATGTAACCCTGTTAGTCTTGTTAAAGGAATAGTGCTGAATAGACACCGTCCTCTCTGACCTTGTGGCCAGGACTGATCTACCTGAAAACCTGTCCCCTCTGCTCGCTGCAAGCCTTGTTCCCTCTGCACAGGAGCTCTTTGCACTTCTGGGTCAGGAATTGTCACGCGCGGCTCTGAGAACAGCAGTTCTCATTTAGCCATCGCAGTGAGTCTCTAGCTCTTATATTCTTGTTTTGATCCTATTCAGTGGCAAAGATTAGGAGTGGGTGTAGGAATCTCAAATACTTTTCTCTTTTTTTGGTCCAGATGTTTAGGATTGGTTTGTACTTTGATTATTGTTGGGTGAAAGTCTCCTTTTAGGCTGCCTTTCCTCTTCGCGTTTGGGGGAAGGGAAGTTTTTCAGGGAGCTGGTACTGACTCATTCTGAATGTTGAATGTATCAGCAGTAAACATTTTTGTTAATAAAGAATGTTTTGCGTGACTTCTGGATAGTGTATCAGTAATAGAGCAGCTTAAGCGCTTTGAAGTTTCCTGTTGTTGCTCACGTTCATATCTAGGTCAGTGGACATCCTACCTTGGGTGGCGATCACAGGAGTTGCTGCAGATGAAGTGGGGTGGGTGGAGGTGGATCTGCTGGCCCATCGCAGGTCACCAAGGAGCACCCTGGTTGTAGCTGAGCGGTTGGATCTGATTACACACCCGTTTCATTGATAGCAGGGCAGTGTTGGCTACGAGAGAGTATGCCAGCAGTGAATATGAGTTCCTGGCTATTTCTTGTCATTAAGTAGCCAGATCACTCTAAGCAAGAGTGTCCTGGGCAAATTCCAACTTGGGTAATTGCGTTCTGTCTCAATATTCAGGTTTTTCCCTCCTGTTTAATTTGGCTACGTTGGGTATTTTTTTCACCTTAACTGTATTTTTAGTATCAGTACGCACTGCAAAGAATTTTCCATGTTCAGCCCTAGCAGTGCCTATTTGCAAACTACACTGAGGACAATACTGTGCTGAAACAGCGAGCTTTTTTTGCAAGTAGTGTCCCCACAATCCTCAGCATTGTAGAAGAGAAATGGTAGTTTAAAACTGTAATTTCCAAGTACAGCTTGGTCATTGAAAATGACCCCCTCTTTGCAGATGTGAATGTTGAGTCACAACTATGTACTCAGGGAGGGATTTATTCCAATTTCTTTTTTCTCACATAGTAAAATTGCAGATTGCTTCAGATGCAAAATCTATTTGGGTTCTATTGAGTTTTGCCTTTAAGACCTTTATTATTAAGGTTGAATGTAACAGCCTCTTACTACTGAGGAAAATGTTGAGACTAGAAGCAATTTATCTTAACTTTCAGTTCTCCCTTTGTATTTACAGAGGGCAATAGATAAAAAATCCTTTTGTTTGCAAAATAATCAAATTGTGTTCCAAACCTACTAACTGCTACTAGTGTCTTGGCTGTTCATCAGACTGTGATCAGAAATTGTGTAAAATCAGAACTGTTCTGTGTAAAAAGTGAAAACATTACCCTAAGCAGTGTTTTTTTTCCTCCAATTGAGTTGACCGATAATGTTAAGATGGAGTTTGAAGCAAGTATCACTGTAGCAATCATTACAGTATATTAACAGGGTTCAACCTCCGTGAATTTGATTGTCCAGTGTCATAGAGATGGCTTCTGGAAGTCAAACACGCTTGAAGGAGGGGTTTGTTTTAACAGTGAATTTTTTGGAGGGGAAAAAAGGCGGCTTTGCTGCTGCAACATCTTATCAGAGCCGGGCAGGTTTTTTATGGTGAGCGTGAGTGCTCAGGCCCTCTGTATATATCAGGGTGGAGATACGAAGGGGAGCCAGCAAGAGGGAAATTTAAATTAAATAGCGAGAGTGCTCAACAAATGCCTTACGACTTAGGGAATTTCAGCACGTTTTGTGTTTTGCATTAAATTCACATTTCATGTGTGGCAGCGCTGCGCACGTGAAGGGGGGGGCGTGATTTAAATGCTAACCGACTGAAAAGCAACATAAGGGAGATCCTTCAGATTTTTCAGTGGTTGTGAAACAGCCTGTTAGAGATTTGTTCGTCCTTGCTGCCGCTTGGTTGGTGCCTTCTGGAGGGGTGAGACTTTTGTGAAGGAGAGCAGGGCCGCTTCTGCCATAGAGCTCTGTGTGCTGCTGCTGCTGCTAGAGCTGCTGCGCTAAACAAACTTGGTGAAGTTAGAGGAGGATTGAAGGTAAACTGTAGTGCACATCAGGGCAACGCTGTCTTTTGAGTTCCCTGGAAGCATGATGTCACCAGCGCGCTTAAATGTCAAGTGTTTGGCAAAGGGATCCAAAATACAAAAGGTAGTTAATGGTATTTAGATGCAGATTGATATCTCCACTGAAAATTTCCTTTCCCTTTTTTGTGATACATGGAGACGTGAATCCTGAAGAATGTACTTTGTTCCTTCCAGCACAAGCCTTGAGTCACTCCCTGCCTTTGCTTCCAGCCTGGCGCTGGGTGATGAGCCCGCATTGTGAGCAGTGCTGCCCGCAGCCTCACAACAATACTTGCGGTAGTTCTAAGTCTGAAACCACTTAGCTTCTTTTATTTTAGAAGTATTTAACGTCAGACCCCGATCTCTGCAAAATTTCTTAATTTTGTTTCTTGCAGCAGATTTTCAATATGTTCACAGCAATCTACCGCAAAGCTTGTAGAATATAGCTGTGTAGCTTTACTATCAGAACCTGCAAATTGTTACAAGTGAGAGTGCTCCGAAGTGGATTGATAATTTCTGACACCTCTCCGAAATGTAAATAAATGTATTGTTGATAAGCTGCTCTTAAATATCACGTGCCACATAAGTTGTTTGCATCTGTTTTCCCAACAGTAGCCTCAGAAGGGCTTTACTAAAGACCTTGAGGTCTGTTGTGTTAATTGTTCTGACACATTCAGTTTTCAGGTTAAAACTTAATGGGTGTCTTGTGGGAGTGGGGAGTTGAATGCATTTCTGTTAGCTGCGGCCAACTTTTGTTTTTGTTAAAACTCAGCAGAATTACCTAAATGTGCTGGAAGATGTGTTTTGGCGGTTAATGGCCTGTGTGCTTCCTACATCTAGCAGATTTTCTTAAGATGTTTTTCCTTTTAGTACAGCGTTAAGTGATATCTGTTGTTAACATGTTATCAGGGCTTTGTTTACTTTGTAAAACATGAAAAACTTTTAACCAGGGGAGCTAGTGTAAAAATGTGGGGTTTTTTACATGGTTTCACCTCAATTAGGCACACAGCTCATAAACATGATCAAACACAAATTCAGATTTAATTTCATTTACAACCGTGATTTCAGATATTTGTTGGGTAGTTCATTGAATTCCAACCTCCTGAGCTGTGCTGTCAGCAGAAACTGCAATAATACGTAATTATAGCGAGTACTTAACATCTCATTTACTCAGATTCCTCTGTTAATGATTTTGCTGGATTCCTGTTAAAATAATACCTGCTGAAATAGCACAAGTCACTGCCCTATTCGAGAGAGGCTCCAGGTCAGATTCGTACCGGTGTCGTAAATTGCTGTAGTTGTGCTAAAATCAGTGGAGCTCTCACAGTGTATCTGCTGGTTTGTTATTGGACTACAGGGATGGGCTTTAATGATACAGCGACTATTCAAAAAAGTACAATTTAACATAAAAATAATCAGTGCAGGTTTTCTTCCGTGGCTTTTCATGATGGGATAGTTTCTTTTTCAAGTCTGCTTGAGCTGGTTGTGCTTATATAATTTCTCATATCCTTGTAAGACACGCAGTCATTCAGAGGTATTTATTGGCTTATTAAATTGAATTGCCTTTGCAGCTGCTAGTTTTATGGAAACTGCCCCAAGTTTTATGGAAAACCTCACACTGAAACATGGGAGCAAAATGCTATTCATGTATTCTGCTCCTGCCTGCAGTATCCAAGGATGGTGTCTTAGGTTTTCACTTCGGAGAGAGGATTTTCGTTGTAGAAATCAGTGTTTATCACATTGCTTCTCTGGGCTGTTTCATTCGACTGAGACAGCAGCATATGACAAATATGCCCAGCCGTACCTTCTCCCTGCACTCCCAGCATTCTGAGCTGTTTAGCACTGTCAGCGTTTAAATATGTATCATCATTAGATTTCAAAGTGCTTCCCGCTGCTAAGAGAACAGGAGAAGGGGATGGACTTGCTGTTGGTTCAGCAGCGAGTTTGCTGCTTACCTGCTCTCCTGAAAGAACAGCTAGAAAATCAGTTAAAAACCCAGTTCTGAGCTCCAAGGAGGATTATTCCTTTTAAACCGTATTCCCGGTTACGCTGTCCTTGCTCTGCCATTGATTCTTCTCCGGGGAGCTCCCACCACATGTGCCTCTGGTGGTTCTACTGTCTGTTGCTAGTTGAACACTGGAATTAAGACAGTGTTGAAAGCTGTTCTGGGCAGGGCCTTTGCTGCTCCAAGCTCCTGATATTTGGTAGTTCAGCTGAACATGTTGTAGTAGCAGTTTCCTGATGTCTGAGACTACAGTATTTTTAGCACAGCATTCGTTCAAAATGTCCTGGCTGACATAAATACTGAATAGTTCCAGTGGGTTTAATCACGTTTATAGTTAGAAATATTTTCATCTCGAATGCTGGCTTTTTAAACTAATGGTCATAAGGAGCAAAGTGCAGTAATACCTTCTGGTGTCACAGTGAGTTTGGACATTTGGAAGGTGGTGTGAAAAGGTGAAAGTTAATCTTGTATTTTTGCAACCTGCAAGGTATAAAGAGCAGTTGAAAGTTACCGTTGGCTTTAGAAACATGAGAATACATGTATATTTTCAGCCTGAAATTTGTGATTTCTAAATTGGGCTTCTGTAGTTACTCAGCTGGAGAACAAGTGGGAACTCCAGGCCTGAGAGTGGAAGTGGAGAGTATGGAGCTGCCATCAGCCTTCCTGAAACTTTTGTAACACCTACTTAACATCAGTGATTCTTGGACTACTTTGAGATAAAAGTAGTATTTTGTTAGACCTCAGTCTGTGTTGTGGTGTCAGCAGGAGTGCTGATAGGAAATACAGTTTTGTGCCAGTCCTTGCAATAAACAATAATCTGGGAGATCCTCCAGCCCAACTGGTGGAGATCAGACATGATGCTTTTGGAGAAATGGGAGACCTCGGCAATTAGTTCCCTATTAATAGCTAATGATAGAGATGGAGTTCTGTAATGAGGAAAGATGAACAGAAGAGGGACAGCGGTTCAAATAAGAATTGCCTCACAAATTTGCTAGGCTACTATCACAAAGTTCTGGTGATGTTTTCCATCATCTCAAAGCCTGCTGGTCTGCTGGAATAACATACCGTGCACAAAAAAGAAGAAATGAGCGGCAAGTGATAGTGAATACTACGTTTTATAGTGTTGCTTTACTCTGGAGAAGTTGCCTTTGTTCATAGTTGTTACTTAAATCTCAGTAGTTTCACTTGAAGATGATGGCAGTAGCAGTCAGCTCAGACAATTAACGTGTACTGACAGCTGCTGTGTTTCAAAACTGCCTGTTCCCAACGTGGAGGAGTCACAAGGAGGAATGGCACAGATCGTGCTTTACTCCTGGCTTGGAAAACTTTGGAGGTGGGGGCTGGAAAATGTCTGAAATGCAGATCTTGATGGGATGGGGGCAGTGCAGGCTCAAGTATGGGAGGCACAGCAGGAAAGTCAGCGTAGGTGCTTGTCATTTAGCCGCAGCAGACAGTACCTCATCAAGAAAAACAACCTGTGTCTCCACCTAAAGTGCTTATATCCCTTTTTAAGTATGAAGAGGGTAACTTACAAAATTGGGATGATTGCAGGGTAAAGAGGTACAGCATCAGGCCATTGGGAAATTGTTTTATTAGAAGGCTCCAGTCAGTCTTAAAGCCAAAAGTCGCTACCCACAAAGCTGCTGGTCAGTAGTTCTTTTTGGGTCCCTTATCAGTATTTTTGACATGAATGTGTTTGTTCATGCTCACAAGCTCACCGTATGCTTTGTGCAGTTGTGAGCAGTGTGGGTGTGCCTGGGTGTATTTTTATCTTCTACCTTCGTCAGAGAAGGGGTTTTTTAGGAAGTGGTATAAAGACAATGGCTTCCTTCACTAGCAGTATTGCAGAGTGCTGAGCCTCGTGGTGCCCACCTAAAGAGGAGGGTTTGCCCCTTCATAATCCTGCCTAACACAGATGGTAGCCTGATGGACATTCATGGAATTCATTGCAGCAGCAGGGTGATTCTGCAGCTGGCTGGATCTTTCCATGACTGAGGAGAGATTGATTTCTGCCTCAGGAAAGCTTGGAGTGTACTTGTAGCTTCACTAAAGTATTTTTATCAGTCTGTGTAACTCATCTTTGACCAGGTCATATCTGTGTCCATTACAGACGTGCTCCGTGGTGAGGATATACTAGCTAAGTGCCTCTTATGTCTCATCAGCTGGAGTACACAGCCGGCATGGTCTCTTACAGACACATGGTATTTAGCAGATAGCACAACTTTATTTGGGGGAGCAAGACTCTTACATTCTCAGTGGAGGCATAGTTCTGATTCTTCAACATATCCCCTTTTCTCCCATAATGCCATTTTTTCGATGATTTTCTGGAAATAACACCCTGGTGACTTTCACTACTTATTGCTCCTTTTGAAATCCCAATCACTGGTTTGCACAGTCTTACTGATTTTTGCAGTAAGCATCTGGGACCTCAGTACTGGAGCATTTTGCTGTGTTAGGGGAATAAACTATAGGAACAAATGAAATATTGGGTCTCATATACATTGTGGATAAGACTGCATATAGCTTGTCCTGTCTGAAACCCACTTGGGTAATGTATGAGCACTGCTTGGCTGCTCTGGAATGAGTTTTAGCAAATGCCTGTAATTTCCGAAGTGTCGGGCCTATTCCGCTAGTCAGTGTGTACTGCATGGGATTGGAAGTTGTCTTGTTTCCATCCAAATGTCTGTCAGTTTGGTGCAACTAGAAGATGGGTGGCAGTGTCTAAATGGGATTATTTTAAGACATTGACCAGAGACACGGCTTCAAGGTAAAACATCAAGAAATTAATAGAAGTGGAGCAATACCCAAATACAGACGGTTTTCTAATTTTCCCTGACATTTGTCACTTCCTCTGGTCTATTGCCTGAAACTTCTTCTGACACATGGGAATATGAACTCACAACGTGTTATCCAGGACCTTTTTTCTTCTTTTATTTGCCACTTCTGTACACCTTTTCAATTTGAACAACAACAACATGGTGGTTTTTCCTTTGTATGTAACATGCAATAGATGACCTGTGTTTCAGGAGCAGGGCGATGTGCTTTAGTTGAACGTTTAATTGATGGCAATGTGTTACTACTTAAGGCTTATATTCCAGTATTTGAACAAGGGCCAGACTTGTCGTAACAGCTGCTCATCTTCCTCTGAGGCTGCAGTTTCTTGGTTTGGAGAGGTCACCTAAAAAGACCTTTTAGGGGAGTGGGCTCTCACCATCTGTGGGTTGTGTTGTTGTTGTTGTTTTCCCTTTGAAATACGGTGAGTGGCTGTTGCAGATTTTTAAGTATCTGGAGAAAGAGTTGAGAAAGATGTAGTGGTGTTCAAACTGAAATGCAGAGACTTCTGGAGTGAGGGTAGCACAACTAAGAGGCTTCTGTTCTTGTGGTCTGCAAGTGGAGTTTTAGGAGGAGAAAAGCACAGGTGGTGGCAGGGGACGCCCTGTTACATGGCATGTGACATGAGATGGCTTGGACACCTGGTAACCAGGCAGGAGGGCTGCCTGCCCTGGGCTGCTCAGCGCTGGATGCAAGTGGGAGGTGAGTTCTTTCTGTCCTTGGGGAGATCAGGAGCTAAGCTCACAGTTCTTATTCCAGCATCTGGTTTGGTGCCATGCTGTCTTGCCAGCATAGTCTGTGTTGCTTGGTGCTCTGGTCAGGCGATGTGAAGGTGAAGGTTTGAATAAGAAGAGAGACACTTTTGAAGCTAAAGGCAGGACATTCTCTTACATATGGATGTTATGCCTGGGATTTGAGGTCCTTTGTGCTATACATTGTTATCCTGTCCTAAATGTAAATGATGTAAAGCTGTCAGACTAGGACTAAGATTCAATTCTTACGTGGACTTTTGTTTTCAATCTTTAATTCTCTCTCCAGAGGAGGACTGAGGTGGTTAGCAAAGAGCAGTATTAAAAAAAAGAAAGAAAAGCCACTTTTGCAGTTTTAGCATATGTTGTAATTTTTTCTTAAATAGAGAACTCAGCTCAGGAGATACAACCTGCAGTTTTTTCCTATAGTACTAAATTATTTCACAAATACTAACATGTTGCATGCTGAGTTTTGCAATTAGTGAAGTCACTGGATTTACAGTAAGGAGATCAGTGATTTCCCAGTCTGTGTATGGGGTTCCAGGATCAAGTACTTTTCAGGTAAGGCTCTTGCACCACCTGTGCCACCTTGGTGTGAATGTCTCCAAACTGTGCCTTGAGCAATAGGAAGAGCGTATTATGTCTTCTGCCAGTTTGCGAATGCAAGTGTGTGAGTAAGTTCAATTATTGGAGAGATAAAACAGCTGGGATGGGCAGGTACCAGTTTTAACTTGCCTAAGAAGGTACACTTACAAGTTAGACCAGCACTCTCCATTTTAATCCAGCCTTCTGGGAAGCTGGGAGCTGGAGCTCTTTGGAGATCCATGTGAGGGAATGATTCATTGCAACACAAGCAGCGTGTACAAAATGGAGGGATGGCGTAGTACTAGTGACGTGTGCTCTGAGGTTTGTATTCTAGAGTTAATGACCACCAGATGGGGAATAAAAAGCTGCCTGCTCTTCTTTTGAGCGCTGAGAATGTCATTGAGGCTGTTAAAATGTGCGGTATCTGTTGTAGTGCTTCTTGTGCACAGGAAGCCCCTTTACATTTGGATCAGAGTAAGCTTTCCTTGCTGAGGTTTCTCCTCGACACTTAGTTTTCAGCATTGGTTTTGACTGAAATTTAGGTTCCTTTGGTTTGGTACCAGTGGACCTCAGGGATAAAGTGCAAAAAGTCTTGAGTGCTTTCTGGCAGGAGAAAAAATAAGATGCAAGTTGTGTTCCAGTACCCAGTGTGAATTGCCAGATCCAGAGGCAGTAAGTTCATGTGACTACAAACCCAGCGCAAGAGACGAACTCTTAACAACAGTGCCCTTGATTGACTTCTGCAGCGTTGCCCAATCCTGTTGTGTAGGTGCCATCTTTATCCATGTTTTTTAGCCAACAAACACTGGCACAAATCAGAGCCAGGATATCGGTGCTGTTAACTCTGATATTTGCAAGTTGTCACGCTGGAGCCGTGGGGATATTTGGGTTACTTTGTCTTGCTCCAGCGAGTCGGAACATCTCTCCAGCTGTCCAGGGTACCTTTGGACGTGAATGTGGATGTCATGCATTTTTCAAGAGCCTTTTTCACTTTCTTGTATCCTCCCGTGTTCTTCCTATCCTACTCCAGAAGTAGGAAGCCTCTCAGAGGAGCTGGCGTCTTGTCTGAGTTCTGATATCATAGCTGTCTGTGTCACCTGCACTTCATTAGGGAAGCAGAAGTGAGCTGTCCTTGAAATACCTGTTTTTATGACTAGATACAGTCTTCTAATTTAAAACATGCCTGTCTCTGGAGCTTGGTAGCTGTCTTAAACAATATTTTGCTGTTATCATCAAGCAGGCTTATTCAGCATCACTTGTATCTAAGGAAGGCATCTCCCCAGGTTTTAGGCTGTTCTGATTTTCTAGATACAAAGAGGAAAGTACAGCTTGGCACCTGATGTTCTACGCTTGGCTCCTTTGGTAGAATTGATGAGTCCATCAGTTTCTTGTTTCACGAATGAAGGTGTAAAGCTGTCATTCCTCAAGTGTTGCCTTCCGTGTGTAACGTGTTTGCCCCTTCCCTCCTGCCCAGCCCTGTTGTTGAGACTCTTGTCCAGTGATGCTTAATCTTTAGTTTATGGTTTTGCAATCTATCATTATCAAAGTGTGAGCGTGGCTGTGTAGATGAAGATGTGAATTTGCGTTTGAACCTGAGTTAAAATAGTCTGTCTTTCTCTATGTTCATGAGGAAGCCTCCTTTACACCACTCATCCGGTTTTCAGGAATCCGATGTATTTTTCTCGACAGCTGCTGGTGTTGTCTTTGCACGCCAAGTGAACCTGTTCTGTGTGCGGTTTAGCAGGCAGGTTACACTCGGTGTCGGCAGCAGGGACAGGTTGTTCGGATCTCCGAGGAGCTGATCTGTGCTTGGCTTTGCTGCTCATCGCTCTGCTTGGTTAGAATGAGAAACAATGCTAATGCCCTGGCCACCTTTCGAAGGACTGGGACGTTTACAAGGTGTTGGTGTACTGAAGGAAGCTAAAGTGTGTATTTTTAAATGGGTTCTTTTATAGAGAATGAAGCTGTGGAGCATTTTGTGAAATGAGTCCCCTGTAGCTGTGTTTCACAAGAACATGAAACAGTGTTCAAACAAAACAAGATGCGAGTCCCGTTTATTAAATTAAAACCAAACTAATTCTGAAGTTAACTCGTTGTGTTTTTCTCCCTTTTTGTAAATACCCCACCCATCCACCCAGGCACGGGAGCCTCGTGCTCAGACTCTGATCCAGACTGAGAAACCTTCAATTCCAAGGGGAGCTCCTTAGTGTGTAGTCCAAGGAGTCCCCTTTGCATAACATCGCTGTGTTTGTGTTTCGGGAGGGCATTGAGCTGGGGAAAGGAACACTTCTCAGTTTCGTTTTCATAGAGAAGTCCTAGGGAAGAAATGTACTGATTTGCACATGGCAAATATTTACTTTTTAAACGGAACTGAAATAAATTTGCTATTTGATTTTTTTTTTTTCCTAAGCTGAGTTTTTTGTAGCATCTTTTTGTGTGTATTAACAGTTTAGTCTCAGTGGAGCTTTGGAATTAATCTTTGCCAATTAGTTCTATAAGGAGAACAGAGTCAATTCACTTGCTTTTTCTCAATACTAAAAAAGGTATTTAAAAAAATTGTAGCGCACAGGCTACAAACAAGTATAATGATGATTTTTATCACAGTTGCTTCAGAGACTGGAAAGGTACGTTTTCCACTAGTTTTCAGGTCAGACAAGGTCTGGTATTCAGAAGGGCTTTCTTTTAAGTATCATTGAAGTGTTAGGAGGCTTTAAAATGAATGTGTATTTGTGTCAGTTTTAGGTTTCTCATAGGTCTCTTATTTCCATATTGGTGTAATTGACACTTCCGCAGTTCTTCTCATAAGCTGTTTCTTAAATCTGAACTGTCTCCTCCCCTCACTGCCAGGTATCCCAATAGTATATTATTAGGCAGTGTCGTTAGCGCTTTGCTAATTACAGGTACGTGATTTCCCAAATCCTGAGATTTTGAATGGGTTTATTTACATACAGAACTAAATTTGGATCAAATGACTTGAGGAGATGGGTAACTCCTAAAAGGCATCAGTACAGAAATAGGTTGTCAAGCGTCTTTGTACACCCAGAGTCAGATGATGTTTCCTCCCTGTCGGTCACTGCAGTTTTGCCTTGCACTTGATCAAACCAGAATTTACTCTTGTGTGTCACATGTGCACGTAGTTCATAAAGCAACTTCTCATGCTCTCCCTGGTAGAACAAATGCTGGACTTGACGTTCACTGCGCACCTTACGCTGTAGCAAAGTTAGATTTTTCCGAAAATGTCATGCTTGGCATTAGGAAATTATTCATTGTTTTACTTGTCTGTGGTTATTCCTTTCACTAAAAAAAAATGCAGTTTCTATATCAGGGTAGCTGTGTTGGTGGAAAGCACCAGCAGACAGGATTCTAGTTCTTGCCACTGAGATTGTAGTAGCAGAAGGTATCTTGGTTTGTATTTTAATCCCAAGGTAACTGGTACTTTAAAGTCTCTTGTTGTGTAAACCTATGTTGAAATGTTTTTCTGGTTGTAGATCCTATTCTGAGTAGAGTCTACTGAACCATTTCACTTCTTAAGAGATGCAAGCAAATGTCCTTAGGAAATCAGGTTACATTGGGGTGTGCTAGGCTACGGGGTTGTAGGAGCCAATTTGGGGTGTTCAGGATGCCATCTCTAGAAGATAAATGGTACAAGCTGTTATTTAACTTTCAATTTCACTATGCCTCTTTCTCCAGAAGTATCTTGATCTGTCTGTGCAGCTTCTTACTTTTCGGAATGGCACGTGAAGTTAGGTATCTTGTGTCATTTGCTGATTTTCAGAATAGGTCATTAATTCTTCCTTATGGTATTAGCACTACTTGTCATGCAGTTTTCCTGCTTACAGGCTTTATTTATATTACCACGATTATTAATGAAAGCTTAAGGCTCCGGTCTTTCAATATCGGTGCCTTTTTACTCCTGATAGTATCAAGTAAAAGGTGATCCCAGGTCACAATCGTGATCACGGGAAAAAGAGGGAGTAATTGCTAGTTGTAAAACAGATCCAACTTCAAAAATAAATTGGTACATTTTAAAACTTGCAAAATAATCTCACTGAAGTGCCTGCGAACTCAAACAGCTTAAATGTGTTCAGGGGCTGCAGTTTCACAAGCTGCTGGGGCCGCCGTGCCCTTTGGGTACAGCAGAACTTATTAAATCTCTGAAGACCATGAGCGGTGCTTTGTGCTGCTGGAAACCTGGATGGAGCTTCCACTCCCAAAGTGGTTTGGTCTCGCACGGGCTTGAAAAACGTGGAAGAAGAGGGAACAGCAGCACGGCTGCTGCTCTGGGCTGTTTGCGGAGAGCAAACCACTGAATCAGCTGGAGCGGGCACAGCTTTCAGTGTGGCGTATTAGTCCTTCATGTAAAATTCATAATACATTTTAACAGACGTATTGATTTAATTTTGACTCTAGTAAGAATCATAGTAACTTTTTAAGAATGTGTCTCAACATGTATGTGAGACTGGCAGCCGAGAAACTTAAAAATAGGGGTTTTTTTGCCTTACAGTTGAGTCATTCAGGAACCCATTATGCAATTTTAAATAGTCTTAGATGTTCCTCATGTTTCCTTTGCCTATTTCTGCTGTCAAATAATCAAGTGGAAAGAAATCTTTTTTAATTTTTCCTTTTGAATACTCCTGCAAAAAAAAGCTATATAACTTGTTTTTCTCATTTTGAGTTCTATTAAAGAGGAATAACAAAGTCTTGAACCCCTATGGTTGCTTTTGTAGCACTTACAGTTTTTCGAGCGCATTTCTAACCCTCCCGCCAACCAACCTCTTAAAATATTTAAATGCTGTTAGGTTTCACGTTCAGAAAATGTGAAAAGTAGCGTGTGATCATCTTGCAGGAGTTGTAAACCAGAACCTCTGATAGGATGGAAGTCATTAGTTGGGCACTTGGAGTTTGAAGTGCAGCGATAAACAAAGTTTTGATGACTCTGCACCTGCAGCTTATTTCCCTCAGTTTAAACAGCTCGTTTAGTGACTGGGATAGTGGAAGCCATTTGAAAGCTGACAAAAGAAAACTAACTTTTCACACCTAGTTATTTTGGCATAGGTAAGGAAAGGGCTACTCTTAAAATTGAGGAATAAAGTAACAAGAAGCAGTTGGTTCTGTTTAATTTTCAAGGATTATGCTTGCTTTCTTTATATGTGAAACATTAAGTAAATGTTTTTCTCCCCTCATAAGTCTCATTCGAGCAGATATGAGTTTTGCGTAAGGTGGAATCTGAAAATGTTGGCTGTGCATTTAATAAAATTCTGGTTTCTGTCCAAAGATGCAAGCCTTTAGTTAAAAAAAAAAGAAGAAAAAGGAAAACCACTTCACCAATCTGATAATATATTCCACGGAGCTTTTTTAATTGCAAAAATTAGGACTTTATTATGCATAATAAAGTAACCACAGCATGTTATCGTGCATTAAGAGGTTACATTTTGTATTCAGGTATCTGTATCGGTGTGATTTAACAGTTGCCAACTAGTGAGACTTGACCTGGGTTTAACAAAATAAACAGGTTACAGGTGCATAACGGGATTAGAATCAGTGACTTAAGGTAACATTTCCTGTCTTTGGATGTAAATTTAAGACTTCCAGTGGAATTTGGTGCATCACGTCTAGGAGCTGTACTTACTACTCGTTTCAGTATTGCAATCGTAGCCTTATTTTAAAACTCACTTTTAAAGGTACTGTGGTCTATGCCTTTCTGGTGATGCTTTTCTACATCCTCTATCCCTTTCAGAAGACTCAGGAGTACAGTTGGAAGTGCAGAAATCTCAACTGTCATTAAACATTTACCTTTTGTTTACTTTCTTGTGTGTTTTAGCTGGAATCAGGTTTCTTCTCCTGTGCTAATTGCATCCATGTCCCTTAAGGCAGGAGAATTGTATTCCCTCCATTGTCCTGGGAGTGGGACTTGTGACAAAGCAGATTGATGAGATGCTTGTGGGCAACCCTGGGAATTAGGCTGGCCTGGGTGAGTGGTCACTTAACTCACCCACAATGGGAACAGGGGTGAAATTGGGCTGTATCCACCCAGTGCAGCCCTATACTTGGAAGAAATTATTGTAAATAGGGGGAAAAAAAATAAAACAATTCCAGCTGGAATCAATGTGGGAGTTACTCCTGCAGTGAGGAACCAATTTCAGTGTGATAAAAATAACATAAGTGCCTGGTCTTCTAAAACAAACGTTTTATAAGGCTTTGGCCATGCTTTCCCCATCAGTTCAGCTTAGCAGGCAGGATATTAAACAAGTTGTAGGAGAATCATCTGACTCCAGCGTGTAAAACAGTGGTACTGCTTGGCAGAGCTGATTTAAAGCTTGTACCAACCACTTGTCTGTCTTGCAGGCTCAGTTTAGATTCTAATCCCGAGGTTATTCCCAAGGGTGCTGCCTCTTCCAGTCTTTCCTCCCTGCAGCAAGCAGGAGACCAGCGCTGGCCAAAGCCGCATCGTGTTGTCCAGGGCTGGCTAATGAAAGGCTTTGAACAAATGCCACGAGAGGCTCCCCGGAGGATGCTGAGCACAGCCTGTCCCGCTCCCCTGCGTGCAAACTGTGTGTGATCCTGGCTGGGCATTGCCTGCTGGAACAGAAGCATTGAGCAGTGCAGTGCAACGCCTTTTTTTTTATTATATTTTTGATCTTCTGTAAAATTTTTGCTTGGGGGGAGCTCCTTGTTCTGGGTCAAACCCAGGACAGTCGAACACGCCTTGTGTGTTTTTGGTGTGAATACGGGCTCTGTGAGAGCGAGTGTTGAGACATCACTTTTGTGCTAGGGAAGTGTCAGGATTTCAGGGAGTCTTTACAAACTTCTTTTTAGCGAATCCAAAAATGCTAGTGATTTACACAGTCAGTAAGTGAAAATATTTTTCTAGTTGACATCATTGCAGTGTAATTATTCCTGACAGCACAGCAGTTTTCCTGTTGGCTAGTACAGTTTTTAGAGCTGAATTTTTTCTTATGCCCCAAAATAATATCAAGCTATTTTTTTTTTAACATAACTGAAGTTTCTATTATCCTCTTTAAGGACTGGGAATTATAACTGTTTGCCCCTGTTTTCTCCTGATTCACTTGTCTTGAAAGTTTTCATGCAGTAAGCAGCTGTTGACTTTGCATCACAAACTGTGTTGTTTGCACCTTTCTAATGATGATATAAAGAGCAGCTGGAGGCGGAAAAACCTTCTGCTAGGGGCACTGACTCAGTCTATGGATGGAGTATAGTACATGAAGTTCTCTCTCTGCACTGTGAATTTGTCACAGATTGTACCGAAAGATTTTCTTTGCTCTCGACCCAGTGTGCTGAAGTAACTCTCAGAGCTGTTTTGTGGACAATTTGTTGTCACAGTGCAACGCCAGGTGGTTCAGCCCACCTGCCGGTGACGGTGGTGCAGGAGGGAGCAGAGTCACTGCGCTCCTCCTTCATTTCTAGGCTTGGTTCTAATGCTACAGTTGAGCATAAACTGGGGTTCTCCAGGCTGTGAAAGAACTGAAGAGCAAAAGTATCTCTGGCATAACTGCAATCAGTGGCTGAGCAGAAGTGTTTCAATCCAAAGTGGCGTGCGCATCCTTCAGGAGAAGGGATTGCTGAAGAGCAACGTGTTGTCCCAGAAATTCTGCAGCTGAAATTTCTAGCCAAGAACTCCTGAAGGAAAAGGATTCCTGCCCGCCAGGAAAATAAGGGTTAAGTGAAACATTTTGCTTTAGATTGTGTTGAAGTAAGGGATAGGTTATCTCCTGCAGTCCCTGATAGCTCCGAAGTCTAAACAGGACTGTGAACGTTGCAACTGCCCCGCTGGAGCGAACGCTTTGGAGATCCAGGGCAGAAGGCGAGCAGAGGCCTCTGGTTGTGGTTCCCCAGCGCCTGGGGGGTGACCCTGGGCAGTTCTTTTTGGCCGTGTCTCCGGTGCGGTGTGTGCATCCCTCCCCTTGTCCCTGGTCCAGAGGAGATTGTGTGTGATGTGACGGGATCTGTGCCGAGCCCTGGATCTGTGCTAAAGGTTGGTTGCTTTCTAAGTCTGAAAATGGGATTAGTCCCCCTTGCATTATTTGAATGCCCTTAAATTTTACCTTCTTTTATAATTTTAAACTAGTTTTACGCTCCTGGGCTGCTTTGTGAGCAATTGTCCAGGCTTTCTCAGCGGGTCTGTCCTGCCTGCTGTGCCGGTTGTGTTAACTGCATTTCACACAATGGGGAGGAAACGGGTGCGAATTTGGAAAAGCCCGAGATTAGATGCTCTAGTAAAAATTGTTTTGTATTAGTGGACCTAAAAGAAATCCGCAGGGAACCTACCTGTAACTGCTTTTTTATGCAAAATAATTTCCCCGAGCCAACTGGTAATAGCTGTTTCCTCTCAGCAGCATTCACGTTATATACCCAATAGTTCTCCGGAGTCTCTGTCCCCTCTCTATATATATGTGTAGTAGCAAATTGGAATACAGATTTAGTTGCAATGAGTGTAAGGCTTTTGAAACCTAAGAGGCAACGAAGCTCAAGCTTGTTGTGGCTGTCCTTTGTTTGCTCTTACCTTTTGCGTTTTGGATCTGGTTGTGTTATTCAGATACAGGCACGGTTGGCTCTGGAAAGGGTCATTGGCTGCTACGGTTACCGAACTTGCCGCTTTTCTCTCTGTTCAGCCCCTTTCGCTGCCTGTGGGAAGTAATTCTGGGCTAGTTTGAGGTGGGTGGAGGTGGAATAAATGTTTCTTGAAAGCAAGGCAGTTGTTGCACATGACAGCATCTAGGAGTGAAGTGGGCACATACCATATAAACTTGCACATGCTTCCAACACAGCTTTATTTCTAGGGAGTCCTGGAGCTTTCCCGAATCCCCCAGTGCTCACTGCCTGTATTTTTCCCCGGATCCTGCTCCCCGATGTGCAGCGATGTGACAGGCCGTGGCTTTTGAAACCTGAGGCTAAAGTGTATCTTGAGTTTTGCTGCTTCTTCAAAGATGTACGTGCAGTTCATAACTTTGTTTATTCATTTGGGTGTAGACTCGTAAAGCAACAGGAAAAAATTGCTGAAACTATTTCTAGCCCAGTAAGAGAAGAGTGTTAGTTTGCAAGCTTCTCAAATTCTGAAGGCAGGAGGCTGTGGAAAGTGTTTCTACTCATCAAAGAGCGTAGCCTTATAAGAATAAACACCACTGGGGACAAGAAGGGGGTTGTTACCTCGTTTCCCTAAGGGACTGCTCTGCATTCTCCTCTCCCATGCCAGCACAGCAGCGTTTTAAGTTGTACCCTGATGCTGGTCATTTCCCTCAAGTTTTAACTTGCTGTTCTGTTTTATTGTGCTTTGTTAGTGGAAACATACTAATGAATTTCAGTCTCTGACTCTTATTTATACAATAACAGGAGAATGTTTTACATCTTGGGAATCCCTGGAAACACATGTTTCTGTTCACATAGAACTTTTTTGTTTGTTTTTGAATGCAAATAATGGATTGAAACTTCATTGTTGCTTCTCAGTTGGGAGCTCTTTTGGCATGTGTGAGAAGCAGCTATTAATTTAGCCTTTCTGTACTGATCAAACGTGTATTTTCATGCTTTATAAGGCTTCCTCAGTCTTGTCCTTTCTGTAATATTGTCTACTGCAATTCTGCTTGCCGTGAATTTTTGCATTTGTTACACAGCAAATGAGAACTGCTGCAGAATAGGCACATGTCAATGTGCCACCTCTTACCAAAGAGACTACGTGAAAGATGTTAACAGGTTGTTAAACTTGCTGCTGCTGTCTACACTCTTAGTTGTTTTGCTGCAAAATGCTTGCAGTGTAGCAATTTCTTCAGGTCACTATCCCTTTATACCACATAGCTATTTCAATTACTTATGCATTAATTACCCACAGAGTATTAGGTACTTACCCAGCAGGTGAAAAAATGTGGTGCACAGAAAAGAAGCAATTAATCCAGTGTGGCTGAAAAAAAAATGAAGAAGGGCTCAAAACTCATGCACCAAGAGTATCTGTCCTTCTCCTCCTGAATGAGCTTTTGCAGCACATCTTGCTCACCTCCCCGGCCTCTGCGGGCTGGTTTAGATTGATGAAATGCCAGCAGTGACATTTGCTTCAGCTTAACTTCATGTCCCAGAGGCTTCAGTCACACGAGATAGGCCTGATCAGTCTGTTTGGTTTTTTTTCTGGCCTCCTTAACCTATCCGTGATAAGCTTTTAAAGTTTGGGACGGGTAAATGAGAGGAGAGCGTAGCTCGCGGCCTTGCTCCTCTGCCCGCCATGCTCTCGCTGTTAGTTCCGTCAGGTTGTTTACCTCTCTCTTGGGTTGGAGTTGCCCTGGGGTATCGGTGGAGCAGAAGGTGCTTTGATCTTGTTTTGCGAATTTTGTTTCTAAAAAGCTGTGCAAGATCCTCGCTTTCATAAAAAAACTTGGATGGAGAGTAAGAGGCGCTTCTCAAGAAGTTGGTAGGAGTTATTCTAAAGGACAGAGAATGGCTGGAGACAATTCTATCTATCTATCTATCTATCTATCTATCTATCTATCTATCTATCTATCGATATTCCCCTGTCAAGATTCATCACTAAGTTATTCCACAGGTTTCTTCCTTTCCCTCTATTTAGCAGCAAGGAATCGGGGCCTTCAAATAACAAGATTAATGAAGAATGCAGTAACTAAGGGGTCTGTCTTGTTCTGAAGCCAAGTTTCCCAGCGCAGTCCTTTTAAGGAAAAAGTCATAATGTCCGTCTGTCCCTGTAGTGTCTTTTGCCCCAAGTAACTGCTGAAGTGTGGAGAGGGGTTGCAATGTCATGGGTTTTACTCTGTTTCTATCAAAAGAACTGGCTTTTCAAGCTTTGGTGGTGCAGTCAGTTCTGGCTCGGTCCAGGAGTTTAGTCTCAGGTACCTATGGCCTGGAAGGCAGGTTAACTCAAAACTATCCAGTGCTGATATATTTCTTCATTGAACCCATAGAAAAGGTAGAATACACTCTGGTGGAGTCTTAGGAATAAAGTTCTGCCTTAGAAAGCATAAACTGTTTGGTTATTCTGCTGTACTTTCCAGGCTCCCTTTTTATGAAGCTTTCTTACTTCTTTTTTTCTGCTATTTCTTCCCTGTATGATTAGGAAATGAATGACTTAGGATCTAAGCTTCACAACCAAGAGCTGCTTTGTGTGTTTCCCTTGTACTTAGCCAAATTAATTTAGTGGTTTTGCACTAAACTATAAAACTCAGATTTTAGTCTGGTTTATGGAGTTGAAGTGTCAGCCTCCCTGAACTGCTGCACCTGACCTAGTGATGCACCTGAAGCGAAGTAGTTTTGTGATAGCACGGTAATTGTACTTCATTTGAATTTGAATTCAAGAAGGATTTTAAGGATTTAGAGAGAGCTTTCTGTAGTGATGTTGATTATGGAGACGTCTTTCAACAGCGGTAAAGGTTTGCGGGTCGAGTTGCGTTTGAAATGTGTATCTGTGCCATTTAGCGTGGCACTCTGAATGGGGAAGCAGAAGCCCAGCAGTCTTGTTTCAGTATCATTTGTAGTTGCTTTCCTTTCTTGACACCTACTGAAAACCCAATTCTTTTATTGAATTTCATGCTTAGGAAACATCGCTTCCCCAAACTGTGTTTCTGTTAGAGCAGATGATGACGTTGGTTCTCACTTCCAGTCTGGTGAGTTACGCTGATCCTGGTAATGGTCCTGGGGACTCAAATCGTGGTCTTGGTGTTTCAGTCACTCTCATTTCAGGATTCCAAATGTTCTGAAGTCAGCTATTGGAGAAATAAAACAGCGCAGCAAGCAGAGCTGTGATACCTTTCCAGGGTAAATGTTTTATGTGTATTCTGAAGTTGTGTAAATAGGGCCATTAGGCCAGTAAGTGCCATATCTAGTTTCACATGGGAAGTTTATTTTAGATTATGGTTTTCTGCTCCAGTGTGTCATCCACAATACCATCATCTCTCTCTGAACAATGCTTTCTGGGTATGTTTTTCTGCTTTTAACACTTGTAGCTGCATATAGATGTTTTCCAGTTTCTGTGCCTTTCATACCTACAGTTCTGTTTCCTTTCAGTCTGGCCGGCTTTATTGGGAAAGGTGTTGTCTCCGATACCTGGATGCAGTTCTGTTTTCTCTCCAGTAGATTTTCCTCCTCCTTTTTTGGGCTACAGCAATGGCAATCTATTTAAACAACCTCTAGAAACACTGTGTAATCGATTACGAACACCGTGATCATACTGTGACTTCCTCCAACAGGAATACAAATATTTTAGAAAAATGTAATCTTCTTCTTGACTGGTTAGGTGGGATTATTGTACATGTTTTTAAAATGGTTAAATGAAAACATGTAGAGTCGAATGGGTACTCTAAAGTCATAGCTGTACCTAGCAGTGAGGATCCTGATCCCCATGCCTCAGACCGTGCCGCTGTCTCCATACGGTTGTTCTTCTGAGCCATATGGGGTCTGCAAATGGGCAAATCCACACAGTAGTTTTCTCAGATGAACAGTTTATAAATTGACCAGAACCTCACCTTTACGTGTAGGATTGCTGTTGCCTGTTTAGGTAGTCTGCTAACCTCGTCACTATTCACCTTAAATATCTTGAATAATGCCTAAATATTACGCTCTTTCTACTTGCTGCTATAATCTATATGTTGTAAAAGTTAGTGTGACACTAAACCGTTTCTGGTCAAATGCCTGAAGCAAAATTACATGTTCTTTGTCAGGATTATAAAGAGTATTTTAGACGCCTTGAACTACCTACATTAACATTTGGACATTCATAGTCCTTCTTGGTGTCATTTCAGCAACTGAACCTTGATAATTTTAGTAGTAGTCTTTTTATACCAAACATATAAGAAATTAAAACTCTAAAAGTAATATGATTTGACAAAGTAAATGGCAACGTGGTAAAACCTGAGTAACTTGAAAGTAAGAGGCCTTTTTCTGATAATCTGCAGTTCTGAGATGGCAGCTTTTGAGAGCATGTGAGGGAGAAGAAAAAATCAGTAAAACTGTTTCCTTCAGGTCATACGGAGTCGTCTTTTTTGCTGTGCTTACTTCTGCATCATGACAGCTGAGAAGGAAATCAGCCTAACTGGTAGAAAGGCTGCAGTTGTGGATTAAATGGTCTAACACAGAGGTGTTTCAGCTGCGAAGGGACTGACCATTCCTCAAGCGACGGGAACGCTCAGGAGAAGTTTTTGAACTTGACCAGTACTTGGACTGAATCCAGCGTCGCTGAATTACCTCCCTTTCAGCTGCAGAATTTAGCTGGGGAACTGGAGAAGTCTTTTTTTTAAGACTTTCTTCTCCTTTCCAGTGGAGAGGCTAAAAAGAGTGAGTTCTGTCCTACGTGTGCGCTGTGCTGATAAGAAAGGGCTTCCAAAGGTACCAGTAATAGAGCCCCGAACTCATACACACCAATGGTCCTGGAAAAGTCTTGAGAGCCTGGAATGTGTCTCTTGTAAGAAATAACTAACATTGAGGCATTTGACTGAAGCTGGGGCAGAAGTTTCAGCCACTCATCTGAAGCAAAAGTGTTATGGGAGTAGCAAGAAGTTAAAGACGTTTTTCTTAGTGATGTGATGAATTTTTTATGCTGTGTCTTCAGACTTGGGCACAGATTGCAGTCCCAGGAATCACATAAAATTGCCTTTCTGGAGATCGGTGTAGAGAAGCATCGAGATGAAGCTTTGAATGGATAAAATACCAGCACACATACCAGTGGAGGTATTTATAGGCTAAGGAAGGGAAAAGCAATTGGGGCGTTGCTGGAACCAGAAGGAAAATACAAAAAGTTCTTATCCCCAGAACCTAGTAAAACATTTCGAAAGAACAAAGACTGCTGGCAGAAACCTTTCTGTAAGCAGGTTAATGAGATATTCAAATCGTGCCCACAAAAACTTCCAAGAAGGTGAACCGAAAGACGGCAAATATAGAAGGCTAATAGATTTATCTGGAAAGGCTACTGTTGACCAGAAATTGGGGTTACCAGGTGTTAATTTGCCATCTATCTCACTTAATTTGGGAGAGATGAGAAGGGACAGGTTGTTGCTCACGTCTTTTTCTCAGTTCTTTAAGAAAAACACATTCTAATGCAAAGTGATGAAAATGGGACAAAATGGAAATGGGATAAAAGTGGGTGGTGGGGATAAAACGGCATCTATAGCATCCTGTATCATGTGCCAGCGATAGTCTCCCAAATAATATTGATAGCTGTACTGATTGGGCATACAAGAACTTATGCCTGCCCTTCTATGTGATTTTGGTATTTTATTAGAAAAGTTGCTGTCAAAATGGAAATATTAATATAGGAAGTAGGGCTGCTTCCTGTGATTGTGGTATGTAAGGAATCTTTTGGCAGGAGATGTGTGGAGAAGGGTATTCAAAAGTGCTTTAAAAGCAAATGAATTTGTCTCATGCAGTAAAACAGTGTAGTGCAACATAATTGTTTTGTCAGCAGACTAATTATTAATAACAGGGGTTGTTGTTGTTATGAAAACAGATCCATCCAGGTGGGACCTGCCTGCTTGAGGAGGGTTTGCTGCATCTCTGTTCTCATCATGCCGTAGTTAGAGACACCTGACCTTTTACAGCTCTGTTCCTGGATAAAGAGGAAAACTGCACTGTTCCAGTAATACATACATACAAGTATTGCAAACAGGGTTATGACTCAGCCTTTCCCCAGCGACTTAGCGGTGAAGCGAAGGCCAAAGGGCGGGTGGAACAAAACTGAGCCACAGACCAAAAGTGCTTAGAATTTCCCATCCTTAAACCAGGCGTCCTTGTAATTAAACAGAGTTGAAAGATGAATCAACGTACAAAAATGCGGAGCTGCTTGTGATTGTTGGAGGTACAGGGGGGATGGCAGGAATAGTACAGGGACTGCAGTAATCTTTTGGAGACTTACCAGGCTCAGCGTTAACAGACAGAGATCCAGTGCCAGAGACATCAAGCTTTCTAGAACAGAAGAGGTGCCAAAAGCTCTGTTTGGGTTAGAGGATACTGGAGGGAGAGCCGCAGGGGTAATGGATCCTTGCCTGGTGAGCACAACCCGCTGGAACCTTGATGTTGGAGAGAGACTTCAGTTTCTGAAATCTTTAAATATCACATGAGCTTTTGTGGCTTTGAACTTTGCTCATAGTAGACAGTGGATTTTGCTAATGCTCTTGATGAGGGAATAGTATTTATCACCCTGTTTGGTGTTAGAAGGAGCAGCTGTACTTAATGGAAGACATAAAAGGCAGGAAACAAACGTGTGATAATGTCTGACCTCATTCTGTAGCTCATGTGAGGCTGGACATAGTCAACTGCTCATCAGCTGCAAGCTGGGAGAGTCACTGGAGGCTGGAAGGTTCTTCCAGGAATCGAGATGCTGAATATAGCAAAGACGTCGTGTTACAGACAGGATCACTTCCTTGATCGCTTCTGTGTTGACGAGGTTTGCTGCGAGGTGGCCCAAAGTTTTGTTCCCAGCTCGGTCACCCGTTGCCTGTGTAATTCAGTTGGCGACGATGCTGCGTTGGTTTCTATGAAGTGGGTACACAAACTGGAGTGAAACGGCTCGACTTGTTTCGTGTCAGCCACCAAGGAACCATCAACTTGGACTCTGAGATAAAGCCAGTCTGGAACAAAGCATTTTTGGGTGATATGCCAAAAAAAGTATTCTGTCCTTTTTAATGACCCAGTCTCCTGAACTTTATCCAGCTCCACTCTCAAAAGTTCAAAAAAAACCAACAAAAAAAACCCCACCAAAACCCAAGAGCTTTAATGCCTTCTGAAGATGCACATATGTCAGCTCGAGACTATTTAATAAACTCTTTTGAAGTTTTCATTCTTAACCTACCTCATGGCATTGCGTCAGAAAGCACCACCATTGCGTCTGAATACCAGGCAAATATTCCAGAATAATTTAATGCTTAGCAGACCCGTCTGGGAGGTGGTACGCTCGCCTCCCTGGAAGCACTGAATATGAAGTGTTGCCGGGTGTGAGAGGCCAGGTACCTGTCCAGGCCTGACTGTTCTGGGGCAAAATCTCTCCTGCCAGTTGTTTCCCTTCTGCTTTCAGGACCGTGCACACAAGCTCCTGTTCCCCGGCCGCTTTGTCCTGCCTTGTGGCCAGAACACCTCTGTGAAAGAGCTTCCTGCTGGAAATCCTGCGCTAGTCAGCAGAGGAAGGCTGAGCAGTCACAAAAACTAGCAAGCAGAGCTAGTTTAACTGGTCAGGCACTTTTTTTTTTTTGCTGCTGCTGTACCAGGCTTTAATTTTCTGAAAATACCGCATCATTGTAAGCGGTGCGGAGGGTTGAGGAAATAGATGTCTGACTCCGGGCTATAGCCCTGGAACTGATTTTCAAGAGCAAATATTAATTTCAGCTGGAAAGCACGAGTCAGCTGGAAGGGAATCCGGTGATGAAGGTAAAAGACTGTGCTGTTTTCTGCTTTTTGTGTGTGTGTGTGGTTCTAAGCTCTGAAGAGAACAGCACTGAGCTCAGTTGCACACGTTTTCCATCGGTTGGTTGGTAGGAAAAAAATGGACTCTGTGTGCCTCCTTAAAAAGTGACTATGTTATAAAATGAGTGTTCATAGTTCTATGTATAGCATCATGATGGTTTTTCTAGCAATTTACCTATTCATCAAGTGTAACTAGATGGCTGTTCACTTCAGCCGGGGCTTTAGGAATCGGTGAGTAAACTCTGTGGAATAAAACCCAGGCAGTTTGCAAACAGCCTGAGCTTCCAGCTCCTGGCTGAACTGAAGAATCCTAAGTGTGAAATGCGCTGTGAAAACATTTTTGCCAGTGAAATGTGTGTTGTCCTGGTGGGAAGAAGGGTACCGAGAAATTGCTTCTTGGCAGTTCAGAGAGTGTAGGTGTCCGGTCCCCACACAGTTTGCCAGAGATGCTGCAGAGCTCTGCCTGCTGTGAAATAGATTTTGCTGTTTAGGTACTTAGGGTTTTTTATGCTGTAACACCAAATGTTCCGCATAACCTGCCATGTGCCTGTATATCAAAACGCAGAAAATGAAATCTTGTGCTTTAAACGTATGTGCTGTATACAGCAAAGCACTAGGAGGTGTCGCCAGGTTCGGGAGGGTGGAGGAAAGATGCAGAAGGCAAGTTCGGAGGCTTGAGTGTCGGTGTTCATATGTTGGTTTATGTTGTCTTGCTGCAGGTGTTTGAAAACAATACTTGAAGTTATGGAAAGCAATAGATTAAAATCCTATTCTGTGGGAGTGTGACTGGGGGTATGTTTCCACTAAAACCAGTTGGATGGTTTGAGGTTGTAAGAGCTGGTGTCAGTTAAGGGGAAGAATGAAATTGTGGTGGAAACACTTGGAGACAGGAGGATGAGGCTTGTTCCTGGCTCTGCAATGCGTTTCTCATGTGACTGTAAAAGCCACAAAATCCTTGTGTTGCAGTTTCCTATTCTTAGCGTGGGGATGGTAGTAACCTTTTTAGAGGCACAGTAACATCTTTACAACTAATTAAGCATTAATACATTGCGTGCAAGATCTCTGGTGGAAATTCTGGCACAATGATGCGAAAACAGTTGCCAAAGTCAGCGCAGCCTTTTAGGTATCCTGAGGAGCTTCCTTAATTTTAGCTGCTTCGAGAAGCGTGTTAAAAAACAATAAAAACAACTGGGGGAAGGGGAGGTCTCTGGGAATACACAGAGTCTTCCCAATATGACAGTGACCCGGACTGTAGGAAACGGTGCCTTTCAAGGTGGGTTTGAGGTGCTAGTTCAGCCTCAGCTCCTTTTTGATCTCCTTAAAGAACATTTAAAGACCTAAGGATGCTTGTAAATGAGTTCATTTGCAATTCAACAATGTTGCTCTTTTGCTGTGCTGGATCTATTTCCTTGGTGCTTTAAAGGACTTTATTTTTACGGTACAATTGTCACTGAGGATGGGAAATGTCAGAGTAGAAATGGATACCAGTAAAATGACCGTGTTCATGGAGACTTACTTGAGTGCCATCTCCCGTTCCTGACCTGTCACTTAGTTTGGACCAGCCCTAGCCTGTGTGGGTGGGTTTCCACCAGCACATCCTCATTAGAGCTGTGGCGCTGGATTTTCTTGGCGAGGCTGTGACAGGGGAGGTAAGTGTCTGCTGCAGGAGAAGTGTGAGGAGAGAATCCCTGCTCCTCTTTTTTCACCCTTTCTTTTCGTCTTCTCCCATCGCTCCCCCTTTCCCTTGCTGCCTGCCTGCCATGCCCTGTTGGGGATAAGAATAAGATTATTTTAATTTGCAGGGGGTTCAGCTGCTTTGTCTGGACTAGATACTCGTGGAAGTAGCAGTCTAAATTCTAGGAATCAGCAGACCTAACATTTCAGCTTTATGCTCTGTTCCTGTGTCCTTTATAATCTATTTGACATGAAATACTTACAGGCATAGGAAGCTGGGTTTCTCATCTGCCAAGTAAGATTGAACTTGCTATAGCCATACTTACCTATTTAATGAGAAGGCTTGCATTTCTTCAGGGTCTGTAAAACATTTTAAGGTCATTGAACTAAAGACCATATAAATGCAGCTGTTGCCAAGATGAATTAACTTGTGCTGCAGGAACAATGAATCCATTTAGGACCTCTGAAACTTCAGATTTTTATTTAAATTTTGAATTGTAGAAAATACTGGTATGGGGTGGGGAAAAATGCAGAGGTTCGTGAGGGAGGCGTGGAGTTTTCTCCCAACTTCATTTCTTAATTTTTATTTTATTTTTTTTTTGCCTCTCTGCTTGCAGATTCTCACAAACACAAAGACAAACACAAAGACCGAGAACACCGGCACAAAGAGCACAAGAAGGACAAGGAAAAAGACCGAGAAAAGTCCAAGCACAGTAATAGGTGAGGAAAAAGTCGATGAAATCCTCATTGGCTAAAACACTGTTGCACATGCAGTCTTACAAGAATTACACTGACTATATATGAGGACAAAATTGCTGCATTTTGAGTGTGGTTTATATGAGTGCAGGTGCTTTAAGCCTAACTTGTGTCATTGCATGCATTTCCGTGGGGGAAGCTGAAGTGGTGTGTCTTGCAAATGTGAGCCAGTAGTACTAATATACGAAAAGATCATTGTGGCTTGGTGGTGTTAAAGGCGTTGAAAACTAGTTTAACCTCAACTTCATGAAGATTGATCGATTTTGTTTATAATCTCTTTTTGTGTGTGGTTCCAATTGTTTGTCAGAAAGGTGGAGCTTCCTTGGGGGTTGGTGTAAATCCCATTGTTTTAGCATAGGTGAACCTGATGTGACTGTTAAGCCTCCTGATAATTAGAAGTGTCTGGAAAGACGGTGATGTCCTCGACCTGCTACCGCAGTGGCTGAATATCTCCACGCTCTGAGGCAGTGTTAGGAACTTCTGCTGGGTTCGGTGATGGATTTGATAGGATTCAGTGTTCTTTGGTCTGATGTGGTTGATACACTACACTGCCACTACATGGCGAAGGTGTTTTCAGCCAGTCGCCTGATTGTATCATCCACACCGAACATAAACGCTTATTTACCGTGACAACCTGTAGCTATTGAGGTGGTGGTGAATTCCACGGTCCAGTTGATGCCCTCGTGTAGGCTGTGAAGTGCAGGAACCAGGCTGTGCTGGTGTGTCTGTGGTGATTTGGTGTGATAGGGCACAGGGCAAGTACCTCACACCCAGGGTATTGCTCAGAAAAGCTTTCCTGGTTGTAACTCCCGACTTGCAAATGCCACAGAGCCTACATGGACAATGGAACTTGTAAAAAACAGTCACTGGAGGGTAAGT
Organism: Pampusana beccarii; assembly: GCA_013399365.1. Lineage (NCBI taxonomy): Eukaryota > Metazoa > Chordata > Aves > Columbiformes > Columbidae > Pampusana > Pampusana beccarii. The sequence goes on along the minus strand of VWYH01002284.1, from coordinate 350,086 downwards.
TTCTGTTGTGACTCTTGGTGAATGGCAGATAGTGTTTATGCTGTGGTCAAGCAAGTGTTATTAACAAATCGCTGGGCAACTGTTGTAACACAATCTAAAAACGAATAAGAAAGCTTGTGTTAATGATTTCTGTTAAAAAGACCTACAGAAAGGAGGAGAGTCTGTGCTGGGCAGTGGGTGTGTTTTATTGGGGTCACACTTTGAGCTTTCTGTGACCTTTTGAGAAATTACACAACCTTACTGTTCCATAATCTGTTTCTCTTTTTTGAAATAAAATGGTTGACAGAGGGAAGAATATCTAGGCCAAATAACTTGCAGCATTTACTGGCTTTCATAGCAAAGATGGAATGCTTTGGACCCATTGCTTGCATTCTGCTCAGATATCTATATTCCTTTGATTTCTGATTTTCAATTTTCTGATATTCAAGTGTGCACCCCAAAACTGATTCTCTCTCATTTCCAGATGTTCATTTCTGCCCTTGAAAAACCATTCTTGGGCAACCTTAACAAAGTACATCCTTTTGTAAGGAGTAAAGTAAGCACTATCTTTAAATTTCCAGAATTTGTTAATAAATTCGCCTTATTTGCGTAGGAGTTGGAAGTGGTCAGTGTATTTTTAATTGGAAGAACTAATTATTACTTCTAACTTGAAGCTGCATGCTACAGATTGTGTAAACAATAAATCCCAAAACAGTGGGAAGGCGATAAGAAGAGCTAATGTGTTTTGTGAGGTGCAGCTCGTGAGATGATATGTAATCAGGCTTTGTCTTGGACTAATTCCTTCCTCCTTACAGTGTTGCCTTGAAATCCCCGTGAAAAACGCATCATGTTTTCTAGGCACTGTGCCTAGAGCTTCCACTCACTTTCATTTATCTATTAAGCGTTCATTTGTCCTGTGAGCACAATATACAGAGTCTTTGAGTCCCACAATAATGTACAGCTACACGGATGGCATGAGTGAGCGCATGTGCAGGAGCTTTGTTCAGGGCGTGTTTTGGGGGGAGATTACACAAAATTGCTTTGCCCCTCGCACCCCTACACAAATTGGGACTTGACTTCTCCAGGCCGAGTGCACAGCTTGCCTAAGTTTTCTGTAGTGTGTTTTCTGCCTTGCAAAACTACCACCTTAAAAATGAATGTATTAGAGTGCTGCATCGTGAGATTGGTCTCAAAGGTGGGATTCGGGGAAGATGATGTACATGAAGACGTGTGCGGCGCTCTGGTTGGATCGCTCCTTTGGGAACGCTCTAAACCCGGCCATGGACAGGACACGAGGCTGCTGGCTGTGTAATGCCACCTGGCTTGTGAGACCAACTTTTTAGGAATAACTGACCTCATAATTGGAATTTAAACAGCTCTTTCCTAAATCTTCTGATTCAGCTGTCATTCACGTCATTCCGTCAATCTAAGTTGTGTTTGAGGATTAGGCTTAGGTAACTATTGTCTTGTGAAGGAGGTAGCGCAACAGCTCACAACGCGGAGGAGGAGGAAGATCTGTGGTGAGCAGGGAGTTACTTCGAGGGACCTGGATGGAACACGTTTGTGGCCAGGCCGCTGCAAGTGTTCACCTGGAAGATGCGAATCCAAGGATGGCAGACTGGCAAGTTGTGGGACAGGACGGGGAAGGATTAAAGTTTCAGTTTGAGCTCTGTTGCTACGGTCACTGTACCAAAATACTTCCCTGGACAGAGCCAAGATGAGCAGAGAAGTCTGAGTTTCAGGATGACCTGTGTGACTGTCCAGTGTCCATCACTATTGTACTACCACGTTCCACTGAGGAGGGGGTGTTTGGTCTCTTTGCAATTTTTAATAGCTTTTAATTCTACAAGCAGTGAGAGGGGAGGAAATTGCTTTGTGGGGAAATACTGGAGAATTATCCTTTTTCAGAAGGGCTTTTAGCTATGATATAATAAGACCAAAAGTGATACTGTTCCTGAGGGAGGAGGAGTTAGGACTCTGCCTGTGCTTCATTAGTTTGAAAATCTTGGTTTAGCCTTTGTAACCAAGCCATTCAAAGGGCTGGTTCTAGGTGTAGTTTATTTTCATACTTGGTTGTAATGTAATCATTGCTGAAAAAGATTCCTCATGCAGAAGTGTAGATGGAAATGGAAGAAGTGAATTGTTGGCTGTGCTTACTAAACACGGATACACATTTTTCAACCCATCCACTGGTTACGCAAAGAGTTTTATTGCCACTGAGCTGGTAAATACCCATCTTCCTCGGTGGGAGCCAGTTTGCTTGCAAGCTAACTGAAAGGTGTTGCATTTTTAGCAAATGGCTTCAAAACCCATGGAAACTCTTTGCTTGGAAGATTTTCAGGCAGGTTAGAAAATACTGCTTCCAAATTTGTCAAGTGGGCAGCTAGGAGAGTTTTTCCCAGTGACACACTTGAATTGGTTTTGGCAACAAAATCATGTAGTGATGGATCTGTTTGCACGATGCTCTCTCCATAGCATGAGTTTCTTTCGAAAAGCAGTTACTTTCTCACCCTTTGCTCAAATGGCACCTTCACCTCGAAGGGACACCTTAGGTGTGTTTATTTTTTGGCTGATATCTGTTGGGTGGCATATTACTGACAGCAACTGGTCATCAGCAAGTTTGCAGCACTTTTGGTTTTGTAAAAGAAAACTCCTCATTGAGTTTGACAGCTCTGCTAAGCCCTTTGCGGCGAGATAGACATTGAACCTCTGTGTGGTACAAGGGATTTTCATGGTCGCTCGCTGTCTCATTATAACTTGTTTTAAAGACCCTACTGGGTCAGATGTCTTGTTTTTATTAAAAACAGCGATGAAATGCCCCTTCCAAAACCCAGCTCCGCAGCAGTGCCATTGTGTTACTGTCCCTGCACCCCGACCACCCAGCACCTCCCGTCTGCACCCAAAGCATGAGCTGAACCCGACTGCTGGGAGCGCAGCAGAGCCCTGAGCCCCTTTCTTCTTTGACAATGAAAAACGAGTGAAAAACAGCCATTACTCTGTTAGAAATGGAACCGAAAAATTTCCGAAGTAACAAGAACGTGGGATTTTCCGATGGGGAATGTTTAAAGCGCTTAATAAAAGCCTGCCACCTGTTGCTAAAATTGAAAATGAATCCTTTTAGAAAAGTTTATCTTAGATTAATAGAATTGCATGTAAATCTTCAGAAAATCCATTCGATATTTCAGAAAAAGCTGCTGTGTTGTTGCGAAAGACGTGCTGTGTCTTTGGTAATTCTCAAAAGAGGTTGAATGGTGCTTGAGCAGAAATTCAAGCCACTGTTGTCAGCGGAGCCTGGTTTGTACCTCTATGGCGAGTCCCCGATTGCATTCTGAGAAGGGCAGTGCGACATCGGACGTTGTACACTGTTAAGAGTGTTGTGTGGTTGTGTTGAAGCAGATCATTTTCATGTCTGTCTGTAACAGTTTGACAACTTCGCTTCCTGCCCTATACTTAAAAAAGACCTTTAAAATAAAACCTGCATCAAGAAGGCAGAAGAACTCCAGTGCAGGGGAATAAATGTTTCCTGTATCCAGACTCTGAAGGATCTAAACTGCCAAGAGAAGTCTCAGAAATACCTGAAATAGATAATTTTGATTTCATATGGCAGAAGTGTGTGGAGTGGTATGTAAAACTTCTTAATTTGCTTCTTGCTTTCCTCCTCTCCCACTCACAAGATGACGCTTTGGTATCTTAACCACTCATTTACAGCTGTAGTAAACGGGGAGAGAACATTCGTGTGCCTCGGATCATCTCCATCACCCCTCAAGGAAAGAAAATGCAGAGCCCACTAAAGAAATATCTGTATCAAAGAATAAATCCATGTCATTATCAAGCAATCTCTATCAAGCAAAGTGGGTTTTTTTGCTCGTTTTCTCAGCCCTGTACTTCCCAGTCCCCAAAAGACAATCTAATAGATGCCCATTAAATATAAATGTTAGTGGTTAAAAAAAATAAAATGGAACAAATCCGATGTGGCAAGAGGTTTCTGAACTGTGGGAGACGAGCATTTCAAACAAGTAGACCATGTAAAATAGTGAAATAATGGGGCCTTTGAAGCCAAGACATGTTAGAGGTTGGGTTAGAAGCATTTTCAGTAACAAGTGTCATTCTGCCCGGTGTCCTGGGCTTTGTGCACGGGCTGGGGGGTGCAGGGGTGGCTGTGACGGGGAAAGGACAGAGAGGCTGATCCTGCTGTCAATGTGACAGCGCCTGAGCTGCGGGAGGAAAACTCTTCTGTCAGATTGCATATTGCCTCCGTTTACTGAATCTCCTCTGATCACAGCTTGAGATGAACAGAAGCGCGGAGCACAGAAGGGATTTATAGACCTGATCTTCACTGGCGTCTTCTAAGTTTTATGGTTTTGCTAGGAGAAACACAGATTCCACGCATTGAGCAGCTAGTCGTGAACGAAGATAAATATCAGTTGAGACTTCTTGCACTCCTTTGCTTTCTTATGGGATCCCAAACTGCTGAGAATTGTGTGCAGTGGGGGCAGGAAGAAGCAGGGATATCAGATGTAGGGGGGAAAAGCCATTTAAAACCCAATATTTTGGCACCCTAGTGTGGGTGGTTTTCTTTTTATTCCCCATTTGAGTTCACAGTTCACCTTGATCAGCTTTCTAATATGACACTGCCTTCCTGTAGTAAAAATGTTTGCTTTTCGTTTAGTAATATACCTGATTCTCACACATCTATAGAAAGTTCATGCTAAGCCTGATCCTCCTCTCAGTTTGCAAATATTGTTTGACTTTCTCAACATTTTTATCAGCCGTTGATTAGTCCAGCCGTTTATCTCATTCCTCTGGCTGCAGGCTAGATCTGTTAGCTGTGAAAAGACTCCTTTCAACTCTGGGAAAAGCAATTTCATGGGTTTTTTAAGTGTATTGTTGAAATCCCAGCAGAAGCATTGGGGCTCGCATGTTCGCTCTCTGGAATACCATATGATAACCCTCCAACAGCAGAAAATCCTGCGAGCCAGCTGAAAACTCATCCTGGGCTGGTGCGCCTTCTGCTTCTGAAACTCCCCCTGCACCGTCAGCCCTTCCTTGGTAGGCGTTAGTCTGAATACGATCACGGTTTTCCATTAGTGTTGTTTTACGTCAAACGAGACATGGGCCGCGCAACCTGTGCTCTGTCCCTATTGTGTTTTCCGATTTCCCTAAAATCACAGCTCCCTGTTATTTTACGCTTCAGTCGCGTCGTCGCAGGTCCTGAGTAGGCAAGCGGAGCTCTGCTTGCAGCCGGCTCTGCTGCTCGCTAGTGGCACATTCCCAGTCACGAGCTAATTACAGCCGAGAAAATGAGAGAGAGAAAATGAGACACTTCAGATAAAGCATCCTTCCCAGCTTGTGATTTCTGAAGCTGGAATGGAAAGGGCCTGGGAAGGGATTATTAACATCCGTGACTGGCACCTGAGGAATGCGGTGTTAAATGCCTGCGAAGCTGTTGCAGTTGGAAGAAGGAAGCTGTGATCTGCACATCTGCCGTGCTTTGGAAACACTTTCCACTTGTGACTTTCCCATGTGATGGGAGCCTGAGCAGCTGCTGCCAGGTGCCTGTTCTTGTCCTCTCCTGCCTCCTGTTCTCCAGCAGCATCTTCACCGGGAAACACAGCCACGCTTTCGGGGGAAAGAGCTGCTTCTGTTGCATTTACTGCTTCCTGAGCTCTCCAAGGCCTTCAGATTTCCTTGTTGATGCTAAAACTCTAAATGGAAGACAGTAAGCAAGCTAACAGGCTGTAGTGCTTCAGGAGATGTTTCTACTCATCTGGCCTTTGTCTGAATTAAGCCAGTACCACGATATGTCTCTAGGTGATGTAATTGCTGTTTCTGCCTGTATTCATGTGGTCTCCTGCTGTACTTGGTTATCTTTAAAAACCAAACCAGAGGAGGCTGTCAGTGTTCAGCACTGCAGAGGTGTACAACTCTGAGTGCCATTGCACTGGTTCACCTCTAACACTGCGTGAAAAGGACGATATTATTTTGTAAGCAAAGCCGAGTATTTCTAAAAAACATCATGAGCCACTGTTTCGTGATCCACTTGTCCTCTTTTCAGACTAACTTGTGCTGAAGCTCCCCTCTGTCTTACGGGGTTTTACGGTCCTGCTCCAGTGACTTGAGGCTGGCTTGTTGGCACAGGGGTGCGAGACCTTTTAGGTCTTGGGACCTTTTTGTTTGGTTGTGTTTGGTTTCTTTAAAGAAAAAGGATTTTTTTTCAATTTTTAATTCACCAGGAAGACAGACGTCCCTTCTTTAAATTATTCACACTTCTTCCTAATAATACCTCTGGGGGTGTCTGGAAGTAGCTTTCTGATAGAAGGATGAAACCTCTTCTTCAGGGTAAGGATGGCATCCTGTTGCCTTCTCTTTTCTTTTGAGATTAAATTGAGGTTAAATTGTGTTCCCCTGGAGCCTCGCATAAGTATCTTAGCCAAAAGAAAGACCAAAGCTGCTCAGCTTGCTAACTGAAGTTAATATCTGTGCAACTTGCTTCGCTTTTGGAGAAAAAAAAGTTACCATTCTCAGGATTGTTGCTTGAGGCTTTGTTATCAGCATGTTTCCAAATGAGCTTTTCTGAGAGATGCAGATTTCAGATCCTCCTGGGGAAAAAGGGACACGTGTTCATCATCGCACATGGCAGAAAATTGTGGACCGAGTTGTAGCCGGAGCTGTGGCACAGTGTCTAGAAACACACAGGGCTGACAAGCAGCCTGCTTACAAATGAGGGAAAGAAATTGATGCTCTTTTTGACATTGGAGCAAGTAGCACATGCAAACAGATTTTTATCTGGGGAATTTTTCCCGGTCACGTACGGGGAGCAGCAGCGAGGCAGAACTCAGGGCCACGCCACCGATAGCGCTGGTTTGAAAATGAAGCTGCAGAGTGAAACTGGAGACAGTTTCCTTGGGTTATCTGAGCCCACATTGCTTTGGTGAGAAATCTTACTGCTCGCTGCAGAGCGAAGGAGAAGGATAGTCTTGTGATTTAAAAAACAAAACAAAACCGAGTCGGGAATCCGGATTTCTCCATTCTAACTCTGGTGCTGAAAAATCTGTTTTAGCTTAGGTTGCATAACAGCTTTTCAATGGTGGCCACTTATTTTCTTTCGAGGGGATGTCATTTAAACCTCTAGTGCAGCAAGCCCAAGTTTTTACCCCTTTTTTTTATTCCAGGCATAGTCTTTAAGCATTCAACACACACAAAAGTTGGCACTGCTTCTCTAGGCTGGTGGGATTTTCTTACTTTTTCAGTATTAGCTTTGCAGATGTACGTTGTCTTCTGTTAGTTTGGTTTTAGTTACGTTGTGTGTACATCCCAAGACTTTGCCAGTCACACATTGAAATCTATAGGTTGTGTGTGCTAGTGAGAATGAGTATGGTGCTTTTGAAAACTTAAACTTTTTTTGTTTATTTTTGCTATGTCTTGAACTTTACCTTATTGAGCCAACTCCATCAGTTGCAGAGTGTACCATGCTTTGAAGACGCAAATCGTTATCTGAGTAAAACGTTATTTCAGGTAGGATTTAAATACCAAATAAGAACAAGAAAAAGTCAGAAAACAGACAAAAGCAGACTTGCAGAGAACAAAATGAGTCTAAGCCTTGCATGTTTGTTTGTTACGGTTTTTCCTGTATGATGCTATAACTTCTGGTGAATGAGGTACATGAGGTACAGATAGCAATACAAGATATCAAGTCAGAATTTCCAGACCTTCTTGAGTTTAAAAATTATTAATAACTTGTAGGGTTTGCCTAAAGGCAAATGAAATAGGTGTCTTGAGTCTGCGATACTGATGAATAAACAGGGAACTGAAATGGACCTGTCAGACCTGAGCAAGAGCGGCAGGCGTGTGGTGGATTCCCGAGATCAGTGTCGGGATGTTCTGTATGTTCTTGCGTGTCCTGGTCACACAGCGTCCATAACGCAGTCTGCTGGGTAAGAATAGTCTGCAGTTGTTGAATCTTCGCTCACAGGCTACATGTGGTGCTGTGTGTCTTATCTACAAGAATTTCTAGAGTGCCAGTTGCCCTTTAATATTTAGATACTCCCTTACAGTTTTATAGGTAGTATTAAAGAGGTTGCTAGAGAGTTAAAGTGAAACTGATTTATCTCCTACTGATCTCTTTTAATGCGGCACAGTACGTGAATATACTGATTTCCTTCAGAGATAGATTTTCATGCTTTAGCTGCTTGGGCTTGTAAAGCTGGTGTGTATTTATCGGAGTGTGTGCTACTCTGAGCTTAACTAATTCAGACCTTTCGCAGGTTCAGGTCCGCTCGTGCAAGTGTTACATGAGGCTCTGAAACTCTCTGCGTTGGACTTTACCCCGCAGTTCTACAGCTGGGTGTGGGGCAGCAGATTTGTGACTGTGGTCCAGCCCTTTTGCAGTCTCTTTTTTATGATGGAAAGATTACTCGAAGCATGTATCGTTATGAAAAATCACGCTCTTACCTGGCGTTCCAGGCTTGCTGTGTTTCAGGGCTATGTTCCCCCAGATCGGTTTGGGCTTGCGCTTGAGTGTTGAACTAACTGAAATAAGGAAGCTACTAATTTCTAATAAAGCTTTGCGTTATATTGTGTAGTCCTAAGGAGAAGCAGAGTATGTCCTGGAGAGCAAAGTGGTGGAAGTCAAGTGCTGAGGAAGGAGGAGCATGAACTGCCAACATGAGAAGGCAGAAAAGAGCCCCGTTCCCACTGTACCTTTGGCTTCATTAAGCCCAGGGTGACTTCTGGCAGCCTGTACATCATACAGATGTGTACTGAAGGCCTATCGGATTGACAGGTTTGCTCCTTGGCTTTCCACAACAGCACTGCTAATTCCTGTAGCCAGTTCTTGCCGTTTCTGTCGTGAGTATCCTGAGAGTGTTTTCTCACCCTCTGGCTCCAAGGGTCAGGTCATGCCAAGAAAAAACTCATTTTCATTTGAAAACAGACGTGTGTTTCTCTGGTTCATAAGGAAACGTTGAAGATGTAATCCAAATTTGCACCAGTATCTCAGAAATCGGAAGAGAATAGAAACAGGTTGATTTTCTTCTTGATGACATTTTTTCCTCTGTTCTGACTAAAGAATTTGGGGTACTAAACTCTCAGTGCTGTGATGTGTAGCAGCAGAGCAGGTTCCCGCTTGGAAACACCTTTGGTGAGTTCCCGTGCAGGGTCGGCTGAGCCGGGCTGAGGGTGGCGAAGCGCGACCGATGGAGCAGCTCCGACTGCCGCCTTATTCCTGCCTCTTCTGTTCGACTTTGCATAAACACGAAGACATCGCATATCCTGTTTGCTCTGGTTTTCCCATCTGTTTGGGAATTAGAGAGATCAGCGGTTTCCTCTTTAAGTTCCAGAGGTGAAGCGTTGTCTGAGCAAAAGGTGACATGGGCACTGATGGGACTGGTGGCTCTACTCCAGTGACTGTTTACATGGACTAGGAACAAGGGAAATAAGCAGAGATGGTGGGAGTTCGACCTAACATGTTGAGCTTTAAGTGTGGCAGCTGTGGATTTACTCAGCAATCCAGGCTTATGGGGGTTTTCCTGAAGTAGAGCACGTGGCGGCTGTGATTTTTGTGGTGTGTTCCCCTCCTGTTCCTCCTCCTCCCGAGGAGAACGGGTGACGTGTGACAGGAGACTGGGGGGGGATCTTCCCATTAAGGCGATTCCTTATTTTGTAGGGTTTGTAATCACCAAAGCCTGTTATTCGTTACTGCTGGAAGTTGCCTGTATCCGTCAGATGTCTTGGTGTTCCCCACAGCCAATGTACTTTTTTATCTTGCAGTGAGCACAAAGATTCCTCGGAAAAGAAACACAAAGACAAGGAGAAAACCAAACACAAAGATGGCAGCTCAGAGAAACACAAAGACAAACACAAAGATAAAGACAAGGAGAAGAGGAAGGAAGAGAAGGTAGGAGTATTCTCTGGGAGGGACAAGAGGATGGTTCTGGTTTATACTGGACTGAATGGTACAAACCCAGTGGGTTAGATGTGGCTTATGCTTCCAGGTTTTTATCAACTTGGAGAGAATTATCCCAACGCTGACCCAGAGGTTTGGTTTGTGGAGTGCTAGATATAGACTTGTAAGGGCTTTATGTGCAGGTGTTGTGAATGGAAACAGTTCTACAGTGGAACTATGTCCAGTGGCTCCACATTTTTTCCTCGGTTCCTTTTCACTTTGTCAAGCTTAGATTGGGAGACAAGGGAGAAAAATCTGCTAGATCACATTTGTTCCATACAAGGACAAACTATGCACTTAACTCCAATCTACTGATGAAATTTGAGGGTCAGAAAATACCGAATTGACTAAGACTTACAGAAAACGTTGCCTTTTTGGTGTGCCATGTAGGTCACAAAGGACTGCAGGGGACGATATAGTCACAGTGCCCTTTGGTTCCTTCCGCAAGTTAAATATCCCGCCTGTGTTGCATGTTGGACAAATAAAAGGTCTTCTGGGCACTGCTAATCAGCTTCTACTTTTTTGTATTTTTCAGATGAAAGCATCTTCTGGTGATATAAAAATAAAGAAGGAAAAGGAAAATGGTTTCTCCAGGTAAGAAGTCAGGTCAATGAACTGAAAGAAGCAGCAGTTTGACTTTTCTTAGGTGCTTGGTGTTTGACTCCTCTCACTTGGTCTTGGGAAAAAATTGGAACACTTTTGACCCCTTCAGACAATATATTCTTCTCAATTACAGTTATTGGTAATTGATCTACTTACCTAGTAACTGGAGATGCCAATAATAGAGCCTTCTGGATTTAAGTGTTGTATCAGTCATCGCTAAGCAGTTTTATTAAAACCCTGAAGTGAGCAATTGAGAGAAGAGTACTTTTTCTTAATAGTTGACTAAGATCTCTTATCACCTGTTTAAATCCAGATGTTGGTTATTTTTAAAGTGGTCAATCTGGTCCACTGACTTACTGGAGGTCTGTGGTGTGGTGGATGCATGTGTTCAGATCTGTTACTCAAGAAAAGCTTTCAGTCGTGTCCAGTTTTATGAATCCACTTTGGGGGGAAGAAAAAAAAAAGGAAAAAAACAACACAAAAAAACCCACAAAAAACCCCACCACATACACAAAATCCTTCGAGTCCCACCATGTGCTGTGGATGCAGAGAGGCTGGAAGACACCTGTCTAGTCCATGCCTGTTCTTTGCTCCTATTTAAAAATGCAAACGAAGTAGTTGTGCTTGGCACAGGGGAGAGGCGCCCTCTCCAGGCCCTTTTGGGGATGCTCTGGAAATAGAAAGCCATGATGTTCAGGTGTTTCATGATGTAGGAGACAGTTAATATATTATAACTCTTTCTAGCCACTGCTATTCAGCAGAATCGCATGCATGTGTTCTTCTCGCCAGGGAGATGGGGTGTTCCCATATCAAGGTAACTGGGTCCTCTTTAGGTCCCTGGGGCCTCCTTATGTCCAAGAGCATTTGTGTGTGTGTGTGTTTGAGGAAAGTCTGGAGGAGCCACCACAATTGTGCTTTCTTCTGGGCCAAAAGCTGCCTAAGAGTAAAGTAATATTTTTTTTTCCTGCTGAAATGTTCTTTTACAAATTCACCAGAGAAAAATGTCCTCACTCAGATGGTTTTGATTTTCTTCCTTAAGACTTGGGAGGATGAGCAGTTGTTACAGTCTTGGGAACAATACAAGTCAAGGTTCAGCTTGGTCGTACAGCTTCTTTCTTTTAATATAATCGCACTTTATTTCCCATGATTACGAAATGTTGCAAAATATTTCAATGTTAAAATGGACTAGATAAAATTCCTAGCAGCTTAATAAACAGTAGGTCTACATTTCTGCCTGGAAGGGAGAATAAATTAAACGAGACAAGTACCTCTTTTTCCATAGATGTTTTGCAACTGTCTGCATGCTTCAGACTTGTCTTAGTTAATCTCGGGCGATGGCACAGGAATGGTCTCTTAGAGCAGCTCATTTCTGTTTCTGCCGACTTGCATCCGCCAGCGCTGCAGTGGCTCTACAGCTGTGAGAGAGCAAACTGCCTCCTCCTGCTTCGCAGACACATCACCAGCTAAAATAAGACTCCAGGATATCTCTTGCTGACTCTGATCTACAAAGCAGAATGCTGCTTTTTTTTTTTTGCCTCCCGCTCCAGCCAATTGCAAAATCCACGTGTTGACTTGGAAACGGAGTCAATTCGATATAAAAACTGCTGATTGAATATGAATAGGAAAGCCCAAGATGGCACTGTTACTTTTTCTACCTGAGCGGAGCAGTGCTAAGTGCTTCAAAATGTGATGTTGGGCTCTTTGAGACATCTTTTTCTTTATGAAGATAAGTGAAATGCTTCTGTGAAATCCAGAAATAATGAGTTTCTTTAAAGGGATAGTCTCTCTTGCGTTCATACTCCAATTTTTTCTCTTATTACTGGTGTCTTGGTACATTATGGCTGAAAACATTGAGCCTAATTTAGTATTTGCAGTCTGTTGAAAGGGACAGCATTATATGCTTCTCGCAGTTTTGGTAGTGAAGAGAGACTGATCAGTTTAACTTTGCCAAATCTGTGTTTCCTTTTCTGGTTTCACATGCCTCAATATTTAGTTGGCAAAAGATTCAGGGGAACAGCTTTCGAATCTTTGTTTAATTGAGAATCCTTTTCTCTCTCAAGGATATGGAGTTGAAACCAAACAATATCCTTTATTTGACTGCACACATGCATGCATTTCTGTTTTAAGTGTATTTGGAAGTACTGGAAGCTACAGTTGTTTTTACTCAAAACTTCAAAGAAACGCAGTGAAATCTGAACCAATGATGTTGTTTAAGTTGAGAAATGGCAAATATGTAGATGCTGAAAGGCTCTCTCCTTATGCTGTCTTGTGGATACTCAGAATGACACACCTCAGGTCTTTGGGGTCTTACGATGACAACATGTTCCAGGACTGGAAAACATTCCCATTTTTCAGATGATCATTTCTTAAAATTGAATTGGTGCTTGTTTCCAATAAACTTCTTTGAAGTCAGAACCACCTTTCTTTGCTTCCTTTTAGTCCACCCCGCATTAAAGATGAACCAGATGACGATGGGTTTTATATGTCTCCTAAAGAGGACTCCAAGCCCCTGAAGAGACCTCGGGAAGATGATGAGTAAGTGACACGGCTGCTGGTGACTTGGATGTTTGTCTTTAGTTTTAAGAAGGTAACACTGAGAGAGCAGGTGGGATTTGAGATTGTCAGCACATCCTTGTTCAGATGGGTGACCGGGGTCCATGACCAGACTCCTTATGCTGTTAACCAGTTCCCCGAGCTGGGCAAAGACAAAATAGCGTTATTTATAATATCATTATGGTGCTGTGCAATGTTGCAGTGCTAGTAAATTAAAAAAAAAAAGAAAAAACAAAACAAAAGGAAGGTAGGTAAAGACACTGATGAAAACTGTAAAACGTAAATCTGAGCAAATGAATGCTATCTAGGTGGCTGCAGCGGTTTCTGTGGAGTGAGGAAACGGCTGCATAGGAGGAAGAAAATGCATCGTCAGCCTGTTTGGGAGGGGAGGTTTGCTTGCACTGCTTGCTGTGATTCACCTACAGTCTAAATACGTCCTGGGTTTTGCTGAGGATTTCTGTCTCTAAATCAAAAGAAAAATACACATGATGTTTGCCTGATATATACCCAGTAAAATAAAAGCCCAGTTAGATCACACTGTGATCTGTCACCATCCCTGTGCATCCATCTCTTTAGATAGTGTGACCCTTCGGCAGCCTGGACTTGAAGGGTTGGAAGGGTTGAACCATCGTGCCCTTCTGTCCCTCTGTGGAATTTCTCTGTTTCCAAGTGTGATGGGTGTGACATCTTTTCTTTTGTGTTATCATTTGCTGCTGCCTTCTGTTAAGTTTTTGTGACCTCCCCTCTCATGTCTGCAATGGAAAGATTAAGAATTTGCCAGTAGTCAATTTTGCTATTGTTTGAAGCAGTGGGGGATACAAGAAGTGAGCCTTGTGGGCAGATCCCAGGCTGATGGCTGAAAAAGGAGTTGGGGGTAGAACATGCCACTAAACTTTTGCCCATTATCCAATCCTATGTCGTCACTGGGTGGCTACTAATGTTTTTGAATCAATTCTTCATCAAGGAAGATTTTTGCTTCAGCAGTGTGAAACTTGTGGAGAGGTGTTCACAGTAACAGCTTATGGAGTTTGGGGTTTTGTGGGCTGTTTTGCTGGATAGGGATTATTCAGTCTTCTGAGACAGTGGGGCATAAAATGATATTCTTTAGAAATTAAGCATGCCAGAAATATTGTGAATTTCTGCCCACAAACTTTGTATGTGTATGACTTTATTTTTTGTACTGGGAAAACGACTGTGTTCATCAACTGGACTTTTTGTTCTTACAGTGCTGAGTACAAACCCAAGAAAATCAAAACAGAAGACATCAAGAAAGCAAAGAAAAGGAAACAAGAGGAAGAGGAGGTAATGTGAAAGACGAGTTTATTTCTATGATCAAGAAAAGCAAGGCTGACCCCTTGGTGTTGAATTATGTAGAGCAAGAGGAATCTGATTCAAGGGGAAGGAGGCAGGGGCCCGTCTGGGGCAAAGCTGCATGTCGTTTGTAGAGGAGCCTTTAACTAATACAACTGGTAATTGCACAGATGATGTAGCACCATTCAGAAACAGAGGAGATGAAACCAAGATTAGCTGCGAGAAAGACACTTAAAGCTTTTAGATGGAGCCCAGGGTGGAAATTTCTTTGGAGAGGGACTTGACAAAGAGAGGTTAGCCATAATTTGAGACTGATGAACTACACGTCTAGCAAAGATACCCTTGTGAGGAACGTGTTGCAAGCACCTCCTGGCAACATGGTTAATTCTTGAATTAGTCTCTCTATAGTGAGCATTAACCAGTATGTTCCCAGAAGCCACCTCGCTGTGGTAAAAGCACATTTATGTAATGAGGCCACAAGAATTCAGCTGTTTGTTGTCAAACTTACATACCTCGCTTTTAAAACATCTTGTCAGGGAGGAGGGAAATACAGTAGCTTGTTCTAGCAGATTCTTATTCGTTTTGCAGGACAGCAAAGCAAAGAAAGCTAAGAGCAAAGACAAGAAAGTCCCTGAAGCAGACAAGAGAAAGAAGCCCAAAAAAGAAGAGGAACAAAAATGGAAATGGTAACTATCTATCGGTGGTGTAGGCTACTGTGCACCTGGACTTTCCCTGTTACCTCCCATGCTGAGTGAGCACATCTGGCTTTCTGTTTTGTTGATTCATGAGGATTTGTTCTGAATAATTGGCTTATGTTCTGGTAAGCTTTAAATAAATATCTCGCTCACTATGTTCATCCTCTGAAGTAGTAGTGAAATACCTTTTTTGGTATACCTAAAACAAGAAATAAGATTTTTGTGGTGGTGTTTTTAGTTTTTTTTCCTATCTGTAGAATGCAGAACCTACCTATAATGAGTAGATACAAATATTCTTATGCCCAGCACCTACTTCTTGCTGACACTCTTCAGAGCAATATCAAAACCTTTAGGCTTGGGGTTATCATCAGGAATATATAAATATGTGCAGATGTACTAACTGGTGTTCTAGAAGATCTTACCTGTATTATATACACAGTATGGGAGTGGATGTCCGCCTTTTTATTCTGTCTGGGTGTCAACTGTGAACCTCTCAAAACTGCTCCGGCCTCTGGCACAAAAATGAAAGTTGGTCAAGGGACCAGTTAAGCTTGGGCTGTTTGGAAAATGAATTTTGAAAATAATTTTTGAATAGAAAGCACTTTCTCTCTAGCTCGGGATCCTGAAGTAACATTACTGATGTTGTGCTTTCACTCATTCTTAAATTTTGTTTGGAACCTTTTTTAAATAAATCTGAACTCTGTGGTTCATTTGTAAGACAGACCTGTGCTGTGTCAGTAATGCTCTGGGTAAGAAATCCACTGGATTTTTTTTAATTATCCACAGTAATTTAAGCTATTGTTATTGCTGGATTTGAGGAGCTGTTCCTTGTGTGTTTTGAAGTTTGAGCTTTAGTACTTCCATCGGTTTATTGCATGTGTGGTTTTCAGAAGTGTGTGTGTTTTCTGCACTCCTGTATTTTTATGACCTTTGGGGGATGATGTTTCTATGAGCCTTTTCTTTTCTGAGGTCGTTTGGCTGTTTCTGATAGATCTGTAGTGTTGGGAAATACCTTCGTGATCTGCTTCAGTCCTTTCAGATTCAGTCTTTTACACCTTTATTGTCATTCTTATTGATTCACCTTTAAAAAGAAAAATTCTTCTGTAATGTTTATAGTCTTTGCATATTTCTCTTTGATTGTCACAGCCTCCTCAAAACATCAGCACTTGTATGTTTTTTTCATATTTCAATAATCGCTTAGAAATTTGTTTTTTTCGGGCCTCTCCCCAAAAATATAGTGGTTTTTCCCCCCCAAGCAATTCGTTTTTTCCTCGATCCCTTTGACAACCTGTTTTTGATGTGCTTTGACATTAACAGACTACAGGGACATGAAGCAATAGGAAGATACTCTTAACGATCTGTTGTCATTTTGGCTTTGTCTCAGCTGCCCTTGCTGATTCTGCCCAACTTAACATTCCGTTATCACAGCTCCCTTTTCTTGTAGTCTGTATCCTTCAAGAGCAAACCTTCGCTGGAAAGCCGTTCTGTGCCTCCCTCACCTACCTTGGCAGCTCAGTCCCAGGTAGCTGTGTTAACCTCTGTGATTTGTGCTCACTGCAGTGGAAAACTGCCTTTGAAAGCGTGTTTTGCAGAATTTGGCAGTAGGTATCTGCATCCTTCTGCTGGTGTTCCTGCCGCCCATCTGCAGCTTTGTGGAGCCTGTGCTGGACAGGGTTTCATCTGCACTTCGCTTGTGTCTCTTAAGGGCATTTTATGTTCCATCTGAGTCAATTTTCTGAATGTCTGATATCTTTTTTTTGGCTGCTTCCTCGAGTGCTTGCTGCCTTGAGCATTTTCATCCTCACTTATGTGAATACTTGATGTTAGGCATTCCCAAGGCATTGGCCTCGTTCATCACCCTGTGGAGCTCTTTTAGAGGTCATTTTCACACCCTGTCAGAGGGTGAGGAATATGTGATCCAGAGTTGTACCTTGTGAGCGCTCCTCCCACCTGGTGTTATAGCAAGTTCATTTCTTTAAAATAACGTATCTCTGAGGTATATTCTCATTTTTTTTTCCTAGGGCTCTTTTCTACTTCCATTGCACTTGAAAAAAAAAACCAACACACACCACATCTCCTTCATGAGCCACCCTGGTGTTCTTAGACGGGTTTGATACGAGATTTAGTTGAGGAACCTGCATAACTGATTAGCACAATTTCTGCTGGAATCAGTAAGGCAGTTTTCCTAATAGACAGCGTTCTCCTTGCTCCCATAAATCATTTGTAGCATGTTGCTTTAGTGCCAGGAGGTACCTTGGGCAGTGTTGCTGTGGTGCTTTTTTTGGTTTAAAACCAAAGGAGGATGAAAAATCAGCCAACCTCGGGGTGCTCGCTTTCACTTTTTGTCTTAATGCTTATGTACGAGGTTTAGAAATGTGGAGATGGGATTTGGAGTGGTTTGTAATCTTTTTGTGGCAAACTTTCCGGTAGCTTTGGGCTTAGAAACCATCCCATGGATGGGTAGTCCTCCCCAAAGGCACAACATGCTACAGCTAGCTATTTAAGCTGCTACTTTTCTCCATGTTTCTGTTGTAAAAGAACAGGAGTGGGTAGAAAACCAGAATTTCTCATCAATTAAACACCAGAGTGATAAATCTTAAAAAGCCACAGATGAGAAACAAGAATGACAAGCCTGTCCTGTAAGTAGCAGCTACTGTCAATGAGCCCCTAATTTTTTCTTACCAGAACAAAAATACTCATTGTCAGAGAGGATAACGTTTTTCTGGCTAGGAGGAGAGGCGAATGGTTTAAATTTATTTTGCTGGAAGGAGCAAAATATTTAGATTTCTAGCTTCTAATTAATTTAAAAAACAATCATTAGGAATGTAAATATTTGGGATCTAGACTTCAAATGTCAATATTAGTTTCTTATATCAACAGAGTTTACTCAAGCTTCTTCCCAGCCAGGGACTGCAAGTCGGACGTGCAGGTTTTGTGCTGGCAGCTGGGATTGCGCGCGTTGCTGGTGAAAGATGTTACTGTGCTGCTCGTGAGAAAACGTCAGGCCTGGTGCTGTGGACAAAGATGGTGCAAAGCTCCCTGTTCCATACAGTTGCTGTTCCTAAATGACTGATGTACAGGCATCGGTGATGCGTTTTGTCTCTGTACAGTACTTATCTTCTGTATAGTGACCAGTTATTAGGGATGAAATGATCCGT
The DNA here is from genome assembly GCA_013399365.1 of Pampusana beccarii. Taxonomy (NCBI): domain Eukaryota; kingdom Metazoa; phylum Chordata; class Aves; order Columbiformes; family Columbidae; genus Pampusana; species Pampusana beccarii. Next base: position 331,844 of record VWYH01002284.1, on the reverse strand, counting down.
GTTTTGCATCACAATTCCCGAGATGCATGCGGTACATACACGTCTTTTCTCAGCTGCTGTTGCACCCGGAATGGGACGACTCCAGGGGGCTCACACCAGAGGGAAGCTTGAGCTTTCCTTTTTTTGTCACGGCTGCTCAACAAAGTTGTCTGGGCAATTCAAAGGCTGAGCGCTGTGACAAGTTAATGGTCTTGGAGTTGATGAATCACTAAGGCAAAATAGCCTTTCTCAGCAGGGCTCGCTGTGCCAGCAGCGTGTAGCAGTGATGTTCTGGTGATCATGGAAGAAGTGTAGAGGGGAGGAGCGTGAATCAGGGTTTGGGCACAGGGTGCTGGAAACGGGGGGGTGGGGACACTGGTCTGGCGAGACCCCTTTTCCCTGTAGATGAATTGCTGCCCCTGGGAGTTTGTTCAGTTGGAATGTGGCCTTGGTGGCGCCTGCCTTGCTGTGTTGTGACACCTAATGCATCATTTGAGAAACGTTTTTATAGAGGTGCTTTAAGGCGGGTTTGCAATTTTCCTGTGCTACTCTTTCTCCAAGTATGCTTTCCTTACCCAAAGAATTTCAATGAATTTAAAATGACGGAGCAGGTTTCAGCCTTTCTCATCCGAGCAGGTTTGTTCTCATTTAGGTCGTAAATGAACATCTGTTTCTTTATCTCTGCCCTTAATGGCATACTTGTCCACATCTGAAAGCAGCTGCATAATATACTACAATTGTTTGGCTTTGCTGAGCAGGCATGCTGGACCTGATGTTATTGTAGATCACAGCTGACTCTAATTTGGCACGAGCCTAGCTGCTTTACAAGACTGAAATCTTCATTTTCTTAAGTTCCAAGCTTTTTCAGCTGTGTGGTTTTGTGACAAGAGCAGCAAGTGGGAGGTGAGGACTATGGTGCCATCAGATAACCTGTGACCCATGTTCTGTTCATGGGCATAGCTCTGCTTTTTTTTTTTTTGAAAAAAATAATATAAATGGTGACAGTGTGTTGAATATCTGTACTTGCTCTGTGTCTGGCAAAGCAATCATTGCTTGCTGGTTTTTCTTTAGCATACTCTTATACCCACGTAGTAACAAAATGAAGATTAGCAGCTTAAAATTGTATTGGTTCATATTTCTCTCTTGAAGGTGGGAAGAAGAGCGCTACCCTGAAGGCATTAAGTGGAAGTTCCTAGAGCACAAAGGTCCTGTATTTGCTCCACCATATGAACCTCTGCCTGAAAATGTCAAGTTTTTTTATGATGGTGAGTCAATCTGTGTTTCCACTTGCTGGGAAGAGAAATCAACATTATCAGGGTATTGTGATGTTCTTCCAGGGACTGAAGAGGTGAGGAGGTGGTTTTGTTTTAGTGGTTAGCTTGAAAGAAGTTCCTGGGGGGCTACGTGAAGAAAGGATCTGTGCAAGAACAGCCTGCTGAGTTCTGCACACCGAGTTGACATGGAGATGAACTTGTTCTTACTCTGTTCTGGTGGTAAATCTCTCAGGTTACTTAACAGTATGAGAGTGTCTTAGGTCTGAGAGCAGCAGTGTATAACCAATAGAATATGTAATTGTAGCTGCTTCATCGCTGGCTAGGCTTGCTCTGTTCTCTTTAACCATGGGAAGTGCAACTTCCATCATCTTTGATGAAATTCCTGATCATTGGGTGGCATGAGCAGAATAAAAGAGGGCTGAATTTTGATACAGATGATGAGGATCTCGTAGGAATGCATGGGATGACCCTGGCCTCAAGGACACAGCCCTTTGTTGTAATGTGGTCCCACTCACTAACCAATATGTGTGGTAGAACTAATTAATGTGAGATTCTAATATACTGGGCTGACTGGTTGTTAGAGGCTCATGTGGAAGGGATTATATGATGTGATGCCTGCTGGAGATGGGGCTTGATGACCCGTGTGTTTCCGTTTAGCTCTGTGATCTTGTTAAATGAAGGATCAAATTAACCCAGGATTGAATTAAGCGAGAGGCATTTGAATGGATGAAAATGTAATTTTTGGTGAAGGGGACATCTGTGCATGGAACTCTTCCAGGAGCAACGTGCAGTTTTCATGTGACATGACACAATGTTTTTAAATACTGGAAAAGAGATGGCATTCGTTTTCAGCAACAATGTAGTGAAATAAACATCCTATTAAAGGCTGTCTCCAAGCAAGTACCACAGCGGTCAGGGATGTCTACAGACTTCCTTCTTAGGGTTCGAGATACAAATTTGGATGGTTTTTTTCCTCTGAAGAGTGTATGATATCTCTCCTGTCTAGAGAAGGGGAGGGGTAAATTACACTGTAGCTGTCCCTTCGGTGCAGGCAGCAATAAGCTCCTCTTCTGTCTCACCATCTATTTCATGAAACCTCTAGGAAGTGCAGGGAATTTTGCAACCTCTGTCTGTGTCATAGCAGAAATTAATCCATAGGCTCCACAGTTAACGGGGTGGTCAGGGATTCTGGCAAATAAAGCAATCATGTAAGTCTTCCTTGAGAAACTAGGCAAAAAATCAGCTGTCTGATTTACTCAGCAGCTGCTGAGGGCCGCTGTCTGTGCTCACAAGGCGTTGTCACATTTCAAGATGGTCCTGGGATCGTTTGTAGAGTCCGGTAAGCACGTTATTCTGTGATTCTGTGGTGGCTGGAAAGCCAGCTGCCAGCACTCACTGGAGAAACCCAGCCCTTGCCAAATGGTTGTGTTGCGATGTTTTCATCCAACACAGTGACCGCTGGGCCTATTGTTAGCGCTTACAATACCAGACTGGGCCAAGGGCCTTGAAATGCCAAAACCATCTTTTAGAGCTTGACTGCGAGTTGGGTGACTGTGGGTTAACAAGCTGCTGCTCGTACCCTGCAGGTGGCTTGAACTTGGGTCTTTTTCTGNGGAAGAAGTTTCTTCTCATATTGAAGTGGAACCTCCTGTGTTCCAGTTTGCACCCATTGCCCCTTGTCCTATCGCTGGTTGTCACCAAGAAGAGCCTGGCTCCATCCTCCTGACACTGCCCCTTTCCATATTGATCCCCATCAATGAGGTCACCCCTCAGTCTCCTCCAAGCTCCAGAGCCCCAGCTCCCTCAGCCTTTCCTCACACGGCAGATGCTCCACTCCCTCCATCATCTTTGTTACCCTACACTGGCCTCTCTCCAGCAGTTCCCTGTCCTTCTGGAACTGAGGGGCCCACAGCTGGACACAATATTCCAGATGCGGTCTCACCAGGGCAGAGTAGGTGGTAGATGGTAGCGTAGATGATGGCAATTGTGTTTCAGTCTCTCCCGCTCATTTTGTCCCCTGGTTGCTCTCTGGTTTTCAGTTTTTAAGTCAGGTAAATAGTATTCACGGCTCTGGGATAAATATGTGCTGTTCTTTTTCAGCCCTGTCACTTGTAAAAAAGAGGAAACTGAGTCCAATGAAACATATTCTAAAGTGATGAGATAAAAGTGACTGGGCCTTCAGCAATTTGGGAAAAATATCCATCATTTCAGCCACCTAACGTGTTGCTAACTTGATAGGCTCTTGCAAGGGAGACTTGCAGCCTGGAAAAACCGTTTCCCTTGCTGTCTCTCCCTTCCCCCATTTCCTGTTATAAGCAAACAAATGCTGTATTTTAGGTTGCAGCTTAAAAATTGGCAGAGTTACTGTTGGTTTAATTTAATTGTGGAATATTCTCAGATCGTTGGGAGGAACTTTTGCTAAGCCCTGTTTTACGAGGGTTTATAGATCCTAAGGCTTTTAAAATGGCTCCCATGGTTTAATGTTGGAGATGATGCAACTTTTTAAAACATGTAGTAAATCAAAAGTGTGGGATTTTTTTTTCCAAGAGCGTAGAAAAAAAACAGCAGTGTTTCTTGTATTGACTTTTGTGCAGTGAAATGGTCGTTTAAAAATCCACAGGTGTTGACTGTCTGCCACCCCATCGGGACTTTAAATATTTCTTGCAACTAGCTGGAGATGTGAGCTGCATGCAAAACCCTTCACAGGGATCACTGACACCTCACGTGTCGTCAGGAATGCGGCCTGGACCGAAAAGGCGCTCGATAGGAATGTTAGATGTCGAATCCACAGCTTCGATGTCGCAGCAGCCGCTTTTTTTCCCTTGTGTTTTAAAGTCTTCCCTTGCAGCAATTTCTCTTTGCGCTGCAGTCGTGCAGACAAGCTGAAATGTGACCTCTCCGTTCACCGAAAGCTCAATCTTTCTTAAAAATGAGTAGCTTTTGAGCCTGATTTGGAGACACAGGAGTGCGTTCCCACAGCAAAGGGAGCGATCAGCACAATCCTGACACGTTTCCCTGCTATGAAGGGGAGGTAAATATTTGGCGTCGCTTCCAGCCTATTTGTGGTGTGTACATAGGAAGGGCTCTTCCTGGCTAGAAATAGCTAAAGGCTAGAAGGGGTGTTCCAAAGTCCCTCTGTGAGTAGAAGAGGAATACAGAGACTGTATTTCCCATATGCCTGAGTGCTGGAATATCAAATTTAATAAAATCCCTTGCCTTTTTCACTTCAAACAGCAGCGTCTCCCCTGGAGCGTACACAGCACTGGGATGTTTCAATGTAGGGTTTCCTGCAGGAGGCCTTTTCCCCTTCCTGCCCTGTGTCTCTCAGACCTGTCTCATCAGATTGCTATTGCTTTTTTTAATGTTTGGATTTCGGAGGAAACATTTTTTCAAAATGTTTATGATGAAGGTCAGGCAACTGTGCTGCTCTGTTTCCTTTGCCCATCCACTTTGCTACGCTATGTAAAATTTTAAAGAAAAACTTCTCTGTGATAAATATAATGTCCTTTAAGGTAGTTGCTGTGGCCTTTTTCTGGCTTCAATTCCTGTTGACCGTTTTGTTTAAAAAGAAAACCTTTCTTTGTAGGTAAAGTCATGAAGCTGAGCACCAAAGCAGAAGAAGTTGCCACGTTCTTTGCAAAAATGCTTGACCATGAGTACACTACAAAGGAGATCTTCAGGAAAAACTTCTTCAAAGACTGGAGGAAGGTAGGCACGTAGTCCTGGGCTGTGCTGACTGCAGGCACGGCCCGTGTGCCCCCAGCACTGGGCAATGGAAGGAGCTGCCGTCCCACATGCAGGAAAGTTAGCTTGAGGCAATGAAAAGCTGCCTCAGATTGTAGCTGTGAAGTTCTCAGTTTATCTTGTAGTTTCACCAGCAAGGACGGTGGCATAAATACCTTTCTAAACCAACAAAGTCAGATTTCCCCCAACCAAATTTGTCTGTTACGGCGTGGTGGGGTGTAGCTGATCTGCCTGTGACGTGCCCTGTTGAAGATCCAGCTTTATATTAGAAGGAAACCTCTTCCAAAGACCTAAAACTCAGAACTCTGCCACAGCCAACTTATCAGCCGTAAGATCAAACCTTCAGATGAGTTGATGCGCTTTTCCTAAATAGGTTACTGGGTTTTACTCCCTTCTCTCAACCGTCCCAGCCGCTGTTCCGTGGGAGAGAGATGGGAGATGCCAGCACTCACAGGGCTCAGGGCGCTGGAAGGCCAGCCCTCCGTACACTCTGCTGCTTGTCCTTTATGCTTTGAGCTTATCTGGAGTGAACGTGTGCAAGAATTTGGAGGATTCTTGGGGTTTACTGGGAGGGCTGGTCTGTTATTCCTTTTAAAACTGCTTGGGCTAGGGTAAGCTCCACTATGCATGAAAACTTACTGTGTATGAAAACTTAAAGTGGTACTTTCTTTCTGCAAGGAAATGACCTCTGAAGAGAAGAGCACTATCACCAGCCTCAGCAAGTGTGACTTCACCCACATGAGCCAGTATTTCAAAGCTCAGACAGAAGCTAGGAAACAGATGTCCAAGGAGGAAAAACAGGTACCGGAGGGAGTTCTAGAAGTCTTGATTCTTAGTTGGCTTGTAAACATCTTGGTGTAATCATTCCTCTGCCTGCCTTGTCATTTCTAAGTCAGTGTTTACTAGCTTTCAAATTATTATTTTCTTGTTAACTATAGGAATCTTCACTGTGCAGCTCAAGTAGAGCAAAGCACTGTGTTTACAGCTGAATCTCCGTCCTGACTTGAGGTGATAGTGATACGGCTAAGGCTCCCGATCTGCTTAAGTAACAAAGAGAATCAGAGGTGCTGCCGCCATGGAAGCCTTGTTCCCTGGCCATTCATAAGCAGCGGATACTCAGTTAAGGATAGGTTCTCATTTTAGAAGCTCCTTGGGTTTGGAGGGCAAAATTGGGCATGGCGGAAAGGATGCAGCAATGGCACTAGTGAATAAAATGAGAGAACAAATCTTAAATACCAGATAATTCAGTTTTCTGAATTAAAAATGAACTTTATTTTCCAGTAACGTGGCTACAGTGGCTTGTGGGGAGAGAATTAAATAGTTTTTAGATGACTGAGACTTACTGCAATGGAAGCTGGAATCTTGCCCTAAGTTCTCAGTTGATCTTTTGCAACGCTACAGTGAGTAGCCCTTTGAACGAGGGCCCTGGTAGGTTGGAAGTATGGCCTTTGGGCTCAGAGGGGTCCCACCAAAAGAGAGACACTCGTGTCCTAGTGCTGTTTCCATTTGATGAACATGTGGGTGAGCCCTTCCCAGCTCCTTCCCTGGCAGCTGTTACGGTGGAGCAGAAGTGGTTTATTGTGTTAGTTTCTTAACTGGCGCACCAGTGCTGTCTGTGGGTCAGATGTTTTATTTTGAGCTGCAGTGTTTTTATTTTTCCTTCCATGTAATTGGAGTTCAAGCACAGAAGTGTGCAGTGAAATCTCAGCACATTTTTACTCAGGAGACTGTGTTCTAGTTACGAGACCATTTGCTGACACAGGCTTGACATGCGGCAGACTGGAGACATTCCTCTGCCTGCTTTCTGATCCCGAGTTCAAACACAGGAGTCTGGGGTTTGATACATAAACAGCCAGATGTAAAGTCCGGTGGATGTCAAATGCTGAATATAGGCTATAAAGCAGCGGTACTGTGCTGGGGCTGCGCTTGTAGCTGTGATGTGTGGATAGAGGTAAATGCCTCTACTGTGGCAAAATTGTAGCTGTCTTCACCAGCCTTAATCTGTTTCTCTCAAATACAAGTTTTAAGAGAGTTTTCACGCATTCTTTCCCTTTTTCTAGTTTGTGCTGCTTGTGTTTTATGAATGCTTTTCTGGATAGTCTGCTGTGCTGTGTGTTGATACAGCACTTGGCGTGATGGGGAACTGGTTTTGAGCTGGGTCTGCAGTATTAATCTGGTGCAAATACAAAAATTCTTTAAGTCTCGGCATTTAAAGATGTGTGGGGTGCTAGGTGTACCATATCATCTTTGGTTTTGGCTTTTTCCAGAAAATCAAAGAGGAGAATGAGCGGCTATTGAAGGAATATGGTTACTGCGTGATGGACAACCACAAGGAGAGGATTGCCAACTTCAAGATTGAACCTCCAGGTCTCTTCCGAGGACGTGGAAACCATCCCAAAATGGGCATGTTGAAGAGACGCATCATGCCAGAAGACATCATCATTAACTGCAGCAAGTGAGCGCTAGATGCTTCACTCTTTGCTTTCTAGATAGGATAGCTGCTTTTTAAAAATCCTGCATAGGCTCACATTCAAGCATGCAGAAATGCACATGCTGCTTATCTTATTTTTATATGGATTAAAAAAACAAGTCATACAAGCAAAGACCAGACAAGGCTATTATGGGTTTCGTGTAGAACCTTGTCAGCATATTTTCTTCCTCATGCCTATGGCCTACACCAGCTTAAACAGTCTTTCTTTCTTTCTTTCTAGTATTGTCAGAAATTGATTTTCTTCTTTGTGTTCCTTGATGTTGAAGGCTAAGCTTTGGTGGGCTTCTCTTCAGTCGTGTCCTGATAAGTGTCCACGCTATTGCAGTGTCTGCAAATCAAAGCTGGTCCCAGCAATGTGGGTTCCCTCCTATAGTATAATTCTTCCGCAGATGTGTATTGATAGCAGTTTGATCTTTGACTGCTCATTTTGATTCACTTGATTGAATGGAAATAGGTAGTTAAGTTCCCTCAGTTTCTTTCCCTGTGCTTTCTTTGTGTGAAGTATTCATTACTTTCTCTATAGTTTGATGCTGTGTAAGTCTCTTAGAATAGTTTTTATTTGCTGTTTTCTAATTCTCTGCAGGGATTCCAAGATCCCTTCCCCTCCACCAGGACACAAATGGAAGGAGGTCAGGCATGATAACAAGGTTACCTGGCTGGTGTCGTGGACTGAGAACATCCAAGGTTCTATCAAATACATCATGTTGAACCCTAGCTCAAGAATCAAGGTAAAGATCTAGTTTAAAAAAAAATAAATCTTACAGTTCATGTCTCTATGAAGCAAATGTAGCTGTTGGCTAGGAGAGAGCTAGGAAGTAAAGCTGTCTTCCTATTTCATGCTACACTGATTGAAAAACATAGGAAGGTTTCTGTGCTTCTGTTCCCCTTGAAATGAGAGAATACAATTGCTGCACAGGAGAGCAGTTGAAATCTGGAAAATGTCTATTGAAAAGCATCATTGTATCATTCCTAGTAAGAATCCTTTACTCTGTGTAAACCTAAGAGGAGCCACCAATTTATCCAAGAACAGACTTGCTCTGGTAGATATTTTACCTGCTTTCGCCCTAACTTCCCCCGCCTGATGGTGTAATGAAGTTCTGACCATGGATTGCTTAGTCAATTGTAAAATTAAAATCGTGGCCAGGCTACTGGCTGAGAAGGCTGGTAAGGAGCTCATGAGTGAAGAAAACAAACCCTGCTGTGGGAGCAAATCACAGATCAATTCCCTGAAAGCAATAACAAACCTGTTGAAAGATAAGTAGCCTTCATTTTCAGGGTAGGATTTAAGTTCTTCTCATGAAGTCTTTTCTTTAAGAGATGTTTTCCTGGATTGGAAATAAGGGCTTTATCTTACAAGTATAGGGAAAAATCTCTGTTCCTTGTGCATTTGTGCCCTCTTTTTGCCATGGCTTGAATATATAATAATGATGATGAACTGTTGATGTTGCTTTTACATTTTATGGGTGTTTAATTACACAGCTGAAAGAACATAAGTGTCATCTGAATAAAGCAGAGGAAACCATTTATATGTTGAGAAGCACAGAAGACATAATGTCTTTTGTGTCTTTATAGTCGCTTCCGTGGAAGCGTTTAATATCATGGAAATCTGAATTACCTACAGCTGCGTGGCAGCGTAGTTTGAAGCTGAGCTGTTCAGCAGCAAAATCTCAGTGCTTTTGTGCAGCATTTGCCACACACAGACTTGCAAAGCCTTGAGATGCAGATTGGAACCGGTCCTTTTTCTGTGTTGCGATGCTGACTCCATCCCAACTTCCTCTGCAGGGTGAGAAGGACTGGCAGAAGTACGAGACCGCTCGGAGGTTGAAGAAGTGCGTAGATAAAATCCGAAATCAGTATCGAGAAGACTGGAAATCCAAAGAGATGAAAGTACGGCAGAGGGCTGTGGCGCTGTACTTCATTGATAAAGTAAGGCTCGTTCCCCAGCACGCTCCTCTCACCTCTCCTGTCCTGCTGGGAATTCTCAGCAATACGCTGTATTTCTGTTTCTGAAGCAGAATGGAGCCCAGTTACTAAGGCATCCTAAGACTTCCTGGTCTCCTTTTCCTTCCCATTACCTGGAAGCTAGAGCAATAAACTATTGTACAGACCATGGCTATTTCAGGCAGCATTGTTTGAGTTCAGGCAAAATTCACAGCCTGGTTGCAGGATCGCCCGGTTAGATTGCTGGGAAGTTCGTGTGAGCCTTTTGTCTCCAGCTGTTTCAGTTTTCCTGCTGGGAATTTCTGCTGGTTTGTCACCTCTTTAGTTTGAGGTCACAGCCATGAGGTTTCATAATTATGCTTATTTTTTTTACTACAGCGTAAAGAAAACTGCAGTCGTACTGATGCATTTAAAGCTACTTAAAACCAGCACTCAGAGCTGTTGCCCTGCTAGTGTACGATGTCTTGACCAACTAAATTAACAGTTTTTGTTCAGAATGCTTTGATGTAAACCAAGGAAGTTTGATTTGAATAATTGTGGTTTCATATGAACCCTGAAGGGTTTTCTTCAAAAATAAGAATTTGGTTTAGCCAGTACTGTTAAAACACATTTTTTTAATTCAACCATATGTATGTAGCTTTTCAATTATTTATATAACTCAAAGCGTCCTATATCATTTAAATGTATTTCCTTAGCACACAGTGAAGAGGTAGGATCATAGAAGATGAACAACTGAACTTTATGATTTTGTATCAGGTTGAATTCACATGGAAGTCAGTTTGATTTAAACAAAAATCAGATGTTTCGAAATGGATTTCCATTATTCATGAAAGCTGGTAAACCATCTTGCTTTAAAAAGGATGGATAGATTTGTGGCGTTAGCTTAAGGTTATTTAAAACAGATTTAAAGAAAACTTAAGGTTGTTTTTTATTAGAACTTTAAGTGTCAATTTTAGCCACTCAACTTCATTTTCTCCCTTTCTCTTCTCCTATGGATGTTGTTGATTCTAGGCCACTGTCTGAAAGTTTCCGCCATCTATACATTACTGGGATGGTTTGAAATGTTTACCTCTCTTGTCTTGATATAAATGTAGCTAGCCCTGAGAGCTGGTAATGAAAAAGAAGAAGGAGAAACAGCTGACACCGTGGGCTGCTGCTCCCTGAGAGTAGAACATATCAAGCTGCATCCTGAACTGGATGGCCAGGAATACGTGGTTGAGTTCGACTTCCTCGGAAAAGATTCCATCCGATACTACAACAAAGTCCCTGTTGAGAAGAGGGTGAGGCACCTCCACAAACACATACACAGACTGAGCTGCAGAAAAACGTGGTCAGCACAGTTTTGGTGGCAATAACAGGGTGCTTTGTCACTGGTCAGATACCTAGCCAGAAAATAAGTCAGTTAGTATTCTTCCCTTTTTATTGGCAGTTCCATGAAAGATAAGGCTGCTGATGCTGCGACATAACCCAGCAGATGAGATATTTAAATATCTTGCTGCCCTTCCCTCTGGTCTCAGTGTCAAAAGTTGGCATAACGTAACTGTAACAGCGATGTTAGATGGGTTTCTTGGGTCTCGTTCTGGTCAGCGGAGTTGGTTTTATCACCTGTAGATGGTAGAGGTCTAGGCCTATATAACAAGTAACTGCATTAAAGGTTCTGAAATGTGGTGCTGGACAGCACTGTTAGAGTAGCAGTTTGATTTGGGCTTTCATGATGCTACTTTCCCTGTCACAGTGGCTTTGTTCATGGTGGAGCCGAGCCCTCACTGAGGTAGGTCTTGATCTCAGGTGCTCCAGAGCACACAGAGTAGGTGCACTGATACTTCTGGCCTATGAACCTGGGTATCTGCCAACCAAAACTTCTTTACTAAGCAGTGTTAATTACTTTATTTCTTTGACATCCACCAATTTCAAATCTTCTGTGATCTTGACTTCATTCCGGAATAAATCCCTGTCCAGCAGTGTGAAGTTGGAGGGCACTATCCAAAAAGATTTGTTTTTGTGGGTGTAACAGCTTCGGATCTGGCCCACAGCTCTGCACTCGGCGCAGTGTTAGGCACTGCATGTATAGTGCTGTGGTGATGGTAACAACAATTGGCAGTAAATGTTGGCCTCTTGGGGAACAAAATAACCAAAGAAAGCCAAACAAACAAGAAAACACATCTGCTGTAGAAACGAGCATGTGCTGGAATTCTTATTCCCTTGTTTGAAGAAAACATTTGTCATGTTTAAATGTATTGGCGTTGGTATCTCTTGGTGTCTCCAGTGCTTACAATAGGGAATCGATTATTGTAAAACTAGAAGTCTTTGTATATTAGGTGTCTGTAGAAGAAGAATGTGTGTTGTTGAGGAGGTGGTAACTGGGGATTTGGAGCACACAGAGCTGGGATTTGTGGTCTCTATAAATAATCAAAGATGCTTTCATTATTCTCCCTACCCCAGTGAGACTTGTTGGGGATGGAACTGTATGAAACATTCAATGCAGCAATGAGAAGGGCTGGGTTTTGGTAGCTTCCCTCTGTGGGAAATGGCTCAGGGGTCTCTTTCGACTGGGATAATGATGGAGAGTAAGGGCAAGGTGGTAACTTTGGAGTCTCTTTCTCTGTTAGGCAGCTAAGCCAGAGCAGAATTGGGTCTCCTGCAATCTTGATCTAAAGGATGAGGATAAAGGGCATTGAATACTCAGGACTCCTGTTGGTGGGAGGAACCTTCACCGCAAGTGTTGTATTGAGAGATGGGTCTTTGCCTGCTGGGAAGTAACATCCAGCATCGTCACCATTGCCTGAAAACAGTTGAAGTGGCTCCCTGGCAGCGTTGCTTTCTTATGCTAGACTGCTGTCTAGCACTGCCTGGTCTGTGTACCCAAAGTTACTGGTTTTCTTTTCCTGCAGGTGTTCAAGAATCTTCAGCTGTTCATGGAGAACAAGCAGCCTGAGGATGACCTCTTTGACCGCCTCAATGTAAGCACGTAGTCAGTGGTGAGGGATGGTGGTAGAGGACCACGAACAGGCTCGCTCTGCACCGGGCAATAACAGTTGCTCTGTTCAAGAAATGGTTTCAGTGGCAACTTTATTCCTGAGCAGCCTAAAAGCAGTGAGAGTCTGTCTCAGTCTGGTATTGTCCACTGTACCTGCAGGTTCCCGAAGCGATGGGATTTGGCCCTGGTGAGCCTGGCTGGCTCTGACTTGGGGAGGTTTTGTCAGAGTCCAGGGAAGATGATTGTGTGAGGTGATAGATTTTTCAGCTGCCATCCCCATCTGCACATTTGGCTGTATGGGAGCACTGTGGTGGTTCGGGCACCTTCCCTGGGATGGGACAGGCGTGTTTCTACCTGCTGGGAACCAAAACCTCCACACTGAAGAGAACTTTTTTTTGGCCACTTGTGGTACTTGATACCAATCTAATACTTGTTGGTTCTTTGTTCACTTTTCCTGTGGTTTCGGTAGTGTTGTGGCCCTTTTGTTGTGGTCTGGTCTGAGTACACCGGCGTTCAGCTGTGAGCTGCATGACTTCAGCAGCAGCGTGTCCAAAGATTTCACAAGTGCTGTGGTCAATTCCAGTGCTAACTGTCATCTCCTTTCTGCTTCCTTAGACCAGTATCTTAAATAAACATCTTCAAGACCTTATGGAGGGACTGACAGCCAAGGTATTCCGTACTTACAATGCCTCCATCACGCTACAGCAGCAGCTCAAGGAGCTCACTAATCGTAAGTCTTGTCCTTGAAACTCTGAGGGGAACAGATCATATCCTCCAATACAGACCTGGCTTTCTTGGCTTAGCCACAAGTCTTATATCTGCACACAACTTCCTCCTTGCAGTTTTCCCAGTGCAAATGTCAGACAGCTGAGGTCTCACCAAAGATTTGCTGTCAGACAATGTTTTGGGGTAGTTGAGCAGCCTGGCACTGGGGCAGGGAAGAGCTGACTGGTGAGCACACCGAGGTGTGTCTGCTAGTTTATGCCTCTCCTTCACCAAATATCGTACTTGCTTTCTGTTAATTGTGAAATGGTATGGTCCTGCTTCATCTCCCTTCAGTGGCAGATGGTGTCTTTGTTGCTGTCAAAGAAACTGTCCTGGAAAGAGTTAGAGCCCAGGGTGGGGGTGGCCAGGCTCTTAGGACTGTGATTTGAATGAAGTGTTGGGACTGGCCCGTCGGAGGGGAAGGTCAGCTCTGCAGTGACCCAGCTTGCAGGGTGGATGGGACAGTGGCTGGGGCTGCACAGCCCTGGAGAACCCTCTTGTTCACCACTGTCTTGTGCTTTGCAGCGGATGACAACATCCCAGCGAAGATCCTTTCCTATAACCGTGCCAACAGAGCGGTTGCCATTTTGTGTAACCACCAGAGGGCTCCACCGAAGACCTTCGAGAAGTCCATGATGAACCTGCAGACCAAGGTACCCCCACCCTTGCCCAGCTCTTGGGTTGGGGCAGGGCTCTATGTGCTGCATCTCAGGAGTCGTGTTTCCTTTCACTTGGGGTGAAATGGAAGCAGAACCTGCTTTTCCTTGTCAGGATTGAGTTAGTGCTGCCTCAGGGATGGGCCTGCTTGGAGAGGAGTAATGAGCTGAAGGGGACACCTTTCAGTTTGACTCATCTTTTACTTGTAACGACCAAGACCAGACCCTTTTAATCTGTCTTCATCCCATAGCTATGTGTTCTGCTGCCACTACAGCTTCAGAGCAGCAGTCTAGCTTTGATTTGTGTCCTCTAAAGAATCCAGAGTGGGCATCCACTCGTGTTGGGTGAATCCCAGGCCACTGTCAGTGCAGGCTGTGTACATGGTACATTACGCCCCTCTGACTTGACCTCTTCCTTTGCAGATTGTTTCTGGTGAAGGCCATGAGGTCCAAAGGGGTTAGGTCTGTTCCTGGTCTGGCTTTAGAGTAACCTTCACAATAGAGACTTCTGGTTTGGCACTGCAGTGTTCCCTGCTTCTGTAACACCTAACATGGCTGGCTTCATCCGAGACCTGAGAGCCTGTGGGATGTTTAAGGGGAATGGTTGAACAGGGGCTGCAAAACACTAAATCTCCCTGAATCCTAAACCTACTGGAAAAGAACTGCCTGAAGCCTTAAACAGCTTTCAGTCTGTCTTTGAAGGAGAACTGATACAGTGGAGGCAGACGAGCTGCCTGGAGGGGCTGTTGACCAGTCCCAGACCAAGCCAGATCCTTCACCTGCTTGGTTGTAGCTGTGAGAGAAAGCTCTCAGCACCACCTTGTCTTTGGAAATGAGTGGGGTCCTGTTTCCTGAGGGGAATACTTCACCACACTAGGCTTTGCAGCAAAGTGAGAGGCCATTGGCCTAATTGTTCTGCAGAGGGGGGTCTGACCACTGGTAGATTCTGGACGTGGTCGCAGACTCACGCCCTGGGTCGTGCTGCCCAGGGGTGACTGCCAGTTGTCAGCAGCTTGTTCACAGTGCTGCCGTCTGGTTTTGCCTCTCCTAGATCGATGCCAAGAAGGAGCAGTTAGCTGATGCCAGGAGAGAACTGAAAAGCGCCAAAGCTGATGCCAAGGTCCGGAGGGATGAGAAGTCTAAAAAGTAAGGCTGGTGTTACTGGGCTGTGCCATTCTCCCAATGGGTCCTTTACCCTGTATTCTGTTCCCCAGCATGTGATCTGGGAAGACTTCCTCAGGCTTTCTCGTCCTCTCTTTATTCTGTGCATGAAGAAATGGCCTTCAAGTTGAGGCCCAGAGGGTGGTCTGACACTGCAGTTCCTGATGTGGTCACTAACATTTGTCCCCACCGTGTCCCTCAGCCCTCTGAGCTGAGCACCAGCCACTGCTCAACCCAGCTGCCCAGGAGCAGGCAGAGCAGCGGATCCAGTCTGCCCGCAAATGGGCAGCCAGGAATTACACAATTGCGCGTGCACTTGTCTGCGTTGTGCTCCATCGGAAGCCCTGGTGCAGCCGATGTGCCCGGACTCTGTGCGGGCTCTGCAGAACAGCCGCAGGGCTGCTCTGAAAGCACAGTCACAGCCTGACTGATGCAGGGGCATAAATGGGCTGGTTTGAAAGTGGGTGTAGCATCAGTACAGTTCAGGCTGTTGCTTCCAACCCTTTAAAACAAAACTGCTGCTGAAGATTTCTGCTCTGCCTCTTTGAAAATGTCAGTTTTTAATTGCATGTGCTGAGTAGTTTGTGTCACCATCTGTGCTGACGCAGCTGCCCTTTGTGGCTGGTGGCATTGGTTACCTTGGGCAGAGCCCCTTTGGGTTCACAGTGCTGCCATCTCAAGCCTCGCAGGGCATTAGGAATTAAACACTTTGATTTTTTTGGTTTTTTAGTTTTTGTTGGTTTTTTTTCCCCACCCCAGGACAGTGGAGAGCAAGAAGAAAGCAGTGCAAAGGATTGAAGAGCAACTGATGAAGCTGGAGGTTCAGGCTACAGATAGGGAGGAGAACAAGCAGATTGCTTTGGGCACCTCCAAACTCAACTATCTGGATCCCAGGATCTCTGTTGCTTGGTAAGCATCTGCCTGGGGGGTGCTGGAAGGAACCACCACGTCCCTTCCTTCTCATCCCCCCAGTTAGCAACCAAGGGCTGTGGCTGCGAGCAGTGCCCCTGTGCTGCCAGAGATCTCTGTGGCCTTCCCTTATATCTTAAAAGGTTTCTAAAAGAGGCTCTTGAGGCAAGTGTAACATCAGCCCAAGGCAGCACAGTGCTGGGAGGTGATGGGTGGGAGGTCTGGCAGCGGGAGGCCGGTTGTTGTGGGCTGGGCGATGGGTTCTGTCGCGGAGCAGAGCGGTTCTGTGCAGCGAGGGGCCGGGGGCCTGTGCCGGGGCTCTAACAGCGTCTCCTCTTCTGCAGGTGCAAGAAGTGGGGAATTCCTATAGAGAAGATTTATAACAAAACCCAACGAGAGAAATTTGCCTGGGCTATCGACATGGCAGAGGAAGACTATGAGTTTTAACCTGTTTTTAATGAGCTGAATTTTATGGGAAAAACAAACAAAAAAAAGGGGGAGTAGCCTGGTTTTTAGGGAGATTGATAAACTGTGAGCCTTACTTGTCCTTGGATGCTGGGGAAGGGGGAGGAAAGGGGCAAGTGAGCATCGGATAAAACAGCCAACATCTTGCAGAAAGCATAACCTGGAAATATCCTAAAGGAGCTGAGCCAGTTGTCCTATGGACAACTTATTTAAAAATGTTTCAGAGATCCAAATTCTAGCTGTCTGGTTTGCGTGTTTTTTCTCTTGAGGCAGGGCAAGTGGATGGGGGATTTGTCAACCTTCCGCCAGGCAAATTCACCATCACACTGAGAGCGTGGGAATCTTTAGCTACTGTATACAAAATCCAATTATATTGGTGCGTTTTTACAGTTAGGGTTTTGCAATAACTTCTATATTTTAATAGAAAATGGACTCCTTAACCCCTGCCCTTCCCTTCCCCCTCCTGCCCCATTTCAGAATTTAACAAATAAACAAAATTTAAGAAGCCCAACGCACCTGTTACAGCTGTCACTATAGTCATGGAAATACCCAAATATTTTTTAATTTGTCACTTGGAAGAGTCGTGGCATTGGGACATGAATTACAAATATCCACCGCATTTGTTCGGAGCAAAGCGCGATGGGAAATCGGCCTCCTGACTTGAGTGTTCCTTTTTGAAATGTGAATTTTTATTTCTTTTAATTATTTTAAAATATTTAAACGGGTTTTTTTTTTTTTCTTCTTGATCTTAAAGATCGCGTAGATTTGGGGAGAGGGGGCCGTGTGATGGGGAGATGTGTGTGGGATTTGAGGACAAGTGAAATTGGCAACAAATGACATTCCCATCGCCCTTTGTTCTGAATATGTTCTGTACACTTCAAAAATATCCACTTTTTAGGTTTGTCAGACTGTTTTACCTTCCCCCCTCCTTTTTTTCTAAGCCCCACTCCCCTCTTTTACTTGAAAGATTTTATTGTGTAAAAAGAAGTTTCACAGGTCAATAAATTTCGAGGGAAATGAGCATCGGTCCAAAAAAGGAAAATAATCAAGATTTTAGGGCTTTTATTTTTTCTTTTGTAATTGTGTAAAAAAATTTTAAAAAATTAAAAAGCAGAATTTTAATGTGAAACCTTTTTTTGCTATAATCATTAGTTTTAGAGGCATTGTTAGCGTAGTGTGTGTGCGAAGACCATTTCCTGCAGCCTTTCCTCAACAAGTATCTTCTATTTTTATCATGAATTCCCTTTTAATCAACTGTAGGTTATTTAAAATAAATTCCTACAACTTAACGGAGTGTTGGCGTTCGGTGTGTTCTGTCACCTCAGGCCCTGCTGGGCTGGGGAGCTGGTGGAGCTGGTGTTTCCGCAGCCTCCATCGCGAGATGCTCGAGCTGTTGTGGTGGGAACGGGGCTGCACAGAGGACGTTGAGGCCGTGTCGAGGACCCGGTGGGTTGGGATTGACCCAGAAGTTGTGTCTTCATCAGGGGTGAGCTGAGAGCAGGTGGGTTCAATACAACGCCAGGGATCTGAAACAAAGCGCCTGGCCTTCCTTGGCTGGCTTTTGGATGGGATAACTCTTTCCACGGCTGCTTGTGTTGCTCTGATGTTCTGGGTGACTCACCGCTGCTTGTTTGTGGCGAGTTGTGGTGGCTCTGTGGTCTGTGGTAGGTCCGTATGGTCACGTAGCCAGACGCTTGGTGAAGCAGCTGGTCCTGCAGCGTCGCGGTGTGGGGTGTTCTGGAGCCCTGGGAGGTGCAGGGAGAGCTGGCCAGGCTGTGCTGCCATCCTGCTGCTTGCTCCTGAGCTCACGTTAATGCTGGGCTCGGCTCGCCTGGTTCCCAGGTCCCCCTGTGCTCCCCCCATGGCCCTGTGCTTCTGCGGGATGCTTTGTGCACCCCCAGGGGACGCTGCCTCAGATAAAACGCGTTTTAAGTATCAGCAGCCCAATGCTCCGAGCAATCTGGATGCAGAGTTGCCTGGTTCCTGTTCCCAACCCCAGCAGGAATTGCCTGAAGGGATTTTATTCCCTTTTCCCAAGAAACTGCTTGGTCCCCGCTGGAGCCCTGTCCATGTGCAGCTCGCACAGCAAGCCCGGGAGCCTGAGGGGTGGCTGCAGATGCCGGGACAAGATCCTTTTTGGGTTGTGAGTTAGTGGGAACATCAGGAAGGTGGCTTTGCATCTGTCTGTGGGGTCCCTTGGAAGCGGAGGCCGTTGCTTTGGCAAAATGTGAGGTGAGCTGAGGGAGCGAGGGGCACAGCCAGGCCCCCTGCTCCCCTCTCAGATATTTCCAGGCGCTTTGTTGTGGCTGCAAAAACTTGCAGTTTGGCAGGAGTTACCGTTTACTCTCTGGGGCCTTTCCAAGGTGCAGCAGAGAAAATGCCAGCAGAGAGGGAACGGGGCTCGTTTTGCTCCCGACCTGCCTGTGCTTGGAACAATGCAGCCTGTAAAAATATCCTTTCTATTTATACAGCCTTCCCTCCCCGCGTTCAGACCTGGCCAAATTAAATCCCTGTACTCTTTGCTGCTTAGCAGGGAAATACGCTTCTCCCCTGCCCCGCTGAACGCCGTGAATGTGAAATGGCCACAAAACATGCACCGAAATGGCCACAAAACGTGCCGCATCCAACCACCGCAGCACCTGGTCCTCACCTGCCCCAGCACCAGCGCCCTGGCACGGCCCTCCTGCCCCGCAATAGGGCTGGTGTGCAGCAGCGAGGGTAACTGAGGCAGCGGTGACATGACCAGCAGAGGGGGCAAAATTTAGGTTTAAAGTGGATCTTGTGCATCGTGGATAGGGCCCAACGGCCAAGGGGAGGCTGCAAACCCTGCTGGACGCAGCCCCATCCCCCTTGAAATCTTCCAGGATTCAGGGCTTGGAAATTGAAACCAGGTGAACTCGGGATATTGAACAAGCATGCGCTCCCCTGGGAACATCAGGAAGCGGGGACAGGGGACCTGGAGCTGCAGCTGGTTTCCCATCAGGTGGTGGTTTGTAATCCAGAGGGATCTTGCGGTGCTTGGAAGGGCAGGGGGATGCGTGGGGGGTTGGCAGCCCTGCCCGTGGGCACGGCTGCCCTCCAGCACACAGCACACAGCACACAGCAGGCGCTGTGCCAGCTCCCACAGCTGCTCTGCGGCCCCGGGCGGCTCTGCCTTCCATCCGCGGCAGAGAGCCGCCTTGCCCTGCTCTGTGTCTGCTCGCACCGCTCCCCGCGGGTTTTCCAGATCCCGCTCGCTGCAGGGGTGAGGGAAGCGCTTCCCCGATGGTGGTTTTTCTCAGCCCGTGGGCTGGGTTCTCGTTTACCCGCCCCAGGCAGTGCAGAACAGATGGGAATGAATAAATAAGCCGGAGTGGTGCATCTCTCCTGGGGATTGCGAGATGCCGAGTACCGCTCGCTCGGATGAGGATCAGGCACCTCCTCTCGACACGCAGTCCCCGGGATGGCAGAGGCACTGGTGTCAGAGGGATGCTGGGCTGTGGGGACCCCCCAGACTCACCCATGGGGTGGCCTTGAGGTTTTGTTTCCCTGGGTTTTGCTGCCCAGCCCTTGAGCGAGGCCGGGGTTGTCCTTAAGCCGGAGGTCACCTGGCTGTTACCCTGCTGCCTGTTCCCGGGCAGAGGATGCAGCTGCTCTGTGAATCCCGCAGGACACGGGAGGTCGGTGCCCAGTGTTTCAGGACTGTGAAGGGGAAGGTGCTGGGGCCACTCAGAGGGGGAAAAGACCCTTTACCCGGAGGTGTTTGCAAGGGGAGACTCGCAGAGCCCAACCCCTCTGCAGCCGCACAATGAACTCAATCTGGGGAATTCCTTCGGAAGTAAAATTGTCTGACCCACTGCGGACCAAAGCCTGGGCAGAGCGGGGTGGAATGGGGCAGGATGGCAGGAATACGATGGAGGTTTCTGCTGCCCTGAGGGGCCAGGGACAGTTGCCCACAGACTGGCTGGTCACGGAATGAGGCAGCAGGCAGACTAAAGCGGCTTCACGTGCTGTCAAATTAAACTGTGAAATCCCTCCGTGTGCAGCATCGTGGACACAAAGTTAATGCAAGGCAAAAAAGTGATTAATCAAACTCGGAGAAGAAAAAATATCCATCGCAAACCACCACCTCCACGTGCCAGCCACCCGGGGCTCCAGGGCTGGGGACACGCTGTGACATCAGCAGGAAAGGACAGCGTTTGAGAGCGAGTTACCTTTTCTGCTTCTTTGATGGCCACACTCCCTTCTCAGGTTTTGCCCTCAAAAACAAGGGTGTGCCCACAATGCTCAGCTATTTTAAGACCACTGGGAGCCGGCCGCTTCCTGCCGGTCCCGAGCGAGGCCGTTACACAAGCAAGGAGCGACTTTCCTTTGGGGAGAGGGACAGAGGGTCCTGTGCTGCAGCCTTGGGGCTCCCACCGGCAGCTCTGCCTTGGCTGAGCACGGCCCCAGCGTCCTGACAGCCTTCACAGGGCTGGTGTGCGCTGGTCACTTTTATAAGGGCAGATTTAGGTTCTTATCCCGGTGAGTTTGTCCTTCCCTGACTTTTTAATGCCCGGGCATTGAGTAGCATCCTGAACAACCGTGAACCTTGCAGGGCTGGTTGTGTGTGTGCGCTTGTGCACGTGTGTGCTCACGTGTGTCCCTTTGAAGGCCGGGGGAGCAGCGGGACAGAGGGAGCTGCTCACATTTGGGGTGCACTCGGTGATGGGTGCCTCACGTAGCAATTGACGCTCCTGCCAGACCCACCCATGAGCTGGAGGGTGCGATAAGGGCTGCTGGGCCGTGCCGTGGGCCTGCAAACACCCATGCGTATGTATGTGGCTGTATGTATTGTGTACATATGCATATATACTTTTATCTATGTATTTATATATAGGGGTACATCCCCTCCAATCTCTCCCTGCAGGAAATCCCTGCTGGGGCCGGAGCAGAGCTGGAGAGCCTCCTGTGAGCCCCAGCTCCCAGCACATCCCCCGGGATGGGACGCTGTGGCCACGCTGCAAACCCTGTCCCGCTTTCCTGTTCAGGGCAGCTCCAGCTGTGATTTACGATTTATGGGGAGGAAGCTGTGGCTGCCACAGTGAGGAGCCGTGTGCCAGTGGCTGCCAGACAGAAGGGACTGTCCCCAGGAGAAGCCCCCCCGGCTCGAATGTCCCTGGGGGGGCACAGAGAGGAGAGGAGAGCAGCTCCCAGGAGCAGCTGCTGGCCTGGCCTGCGCCCTGCTCCCGTCTGTCCCTGTGTGTACCTGCTCACCCCCCGCAGCCCCCATGGTGGACACATGGGGTTATGGGGCAGTGGCAGGAGATTTGGGGGGCTGAGCCCCTCGGCCCCATGGCTGTGTATGGGGTGATCACAGAATCGTAGAACAGTTTGGGTTGGGAGGGACCTTCAAAGCTGATCTAGTCCAACCCCCCTGCAAGCAGGGACATCTTCAACTAGAAGCTTCAACACCTGTGGGATGCAGCACTGGGGGTGCAGCACACCTGGGACCGCATACATGACACCCCATGGGGTGTGTTGCACCCCCAGGACTCCTTGCAAGCTGCGCTGTGGGGTGCCAGGGCCCTATAGTATCCTGTGCTTTGGGGTGCAGGGTATCCCCGGTACCCGAGGTGTGCTTTGGGGTGCAGGGTACCTGCAGTGCCCCAGGCGGCCTGGGGGCTGCAGGGTACCCCCAGTACCCCGGGTATGCATTGGTGTGCAGGGTACCCCGGGTGTGCTTTGGGGTGCAGGGTACCCTGGTGCCCCGGGTGCGCTTTGGGGCGCAGGGCACCCCGCACCCCCGGCGGGCCCCAGCCGCGCAGCGGCACCACGTCCCGTACCCGCCCCCCGGCGAAGGGCCGCGCTCCGCCCCTTTCCCTTCCTCTCCTCCTCCTTCCTCGCTCCTCCTCCTCCTCCCGCAGCCGGCGGGCGGGCATGGGGCGCGGCGGGCGGCGCTGAGCGCTCCGGGCGCTCCCGCTCCCCTTTGTTCGCGGCGCTGATGGCGGCCGGGCCGGGTAGCGGCCCCGGGGCGCCCAGCGAGGCGGAGGCGGCTCACCTCTGCCGCAGCCTGGAGGTGGGCACCGTCATGACCCTCTTTTATTCTAAAAAGTCGCAGCGACCCGAACGGAAAACTTTCCAGGTGAAGCTGGAAACGCGGCAGGTCACCTGGAGCCGCGGGTCCGAGAAGATCGAGGGAGCCGGTGAGTGCCGGGGACGGGGGGGAACGGCCGGAAAAGTGCTCCGGATCCCTCGGGGCGATGGGTGCGGGGCGGCCGGAGCCGTCCCGGGGAGCCGCCGTTCGCCGGCTCGGAAGGCGCTGTGAGGCTCGGTGGGGAGGAAGAAAGGGGGGGAAAAATCCCCAAACCTCAACCTCTCTGTGCCCGGCATCTCCCCGCGCAGCAGCTCGGGGTGGCGGAGGAGGTGTCCGGTGCCCGGTGTCCGGGCCCGGGGGCTCCCGCAGCCGCGGGGGATGCGCGGCCGGTACCGCCATGGCCGCCCCCAGCGCCGCCTTCCAACTTTGTGCATCCCTCTTCGGCATCAGACTTCCCCTGGGATAAAATAAATGCCTTGTTTTCTTGGGTGCCGCATTTGCCAACGGCACCTAAAAAGCTATAAGGAGCCTCAAAAGGAGACAGGATTAGTTTGAGCCCTTTTGGGGTTGCATCTCGGAGCAACAGACGAGACGAAATAGAAAGGACAAAAAGCAGAAAGAAACCAACCCAAAATATTGTAATGCAATCCTCTCCTTTTCCTTCTCCCGTTCGCATTTCTGCCCCAGGATGGTGGCACGGGGTCAGGTGGAGCGGGGGCAGCATAGGGCTGGTCCTGCCAACCCTCCGTGCAGCGTGGGGACGGGCAGAGCCGCCTGCGGGACCTCCCACCCGAGGAGGGCAGGGGAAAACATTCGTAAGAAGTGTGGGTGTGAAGCCACACTGATGGGTGGCAAGGGGAGAGAGCAGGGAGGCCCGGCAACGGGAAACTTTTAACTTTGATGTTGGTCTCCCGGTGTGCTGCCATTTCTTTTAAATTTCCTTTCTTGCCCCCACGCACACCAGTGTCTCTGTTCAGTGCTGGAGGTGAGGACAAGGGGATGCTCACAGAGGCGATGTGATGTAAGTCCTGGTGCTGGCCGTCCCTGTGCTCAGGGATGCGACCGGGGTGCAGCGAGGCCATGGAGGGGTTGTCATGTCTCCTGGCAAGTGTTGCTGGCTGAGGCTGGAAAGGCTGGATGCTGTTAGTATTGCCAGGGGGCTCCGGTGAAGAAAGGAGGTGAAGAATGATGGTCACGCATCTGTGGCAGGACCCGAAAGTGCTGGTGATTCCCATTTAGGGCTTTGGTTTACCTTAAGACCCTTGGAGTCCTCTAGCTTCTGACCACGGGCATCTCCAGGCAGATCTGGAAGGAGCCGTGTGCTCTGTTAGCATCCCCAGGACCTGAAGCTCCTCTGTACCTTTCCCAGAGCGGCCTCCAGGAGCCTTGAGGCAGCGGGAGAGCGAGGAGAGGTGCTCTGTTGGGTTTAGGTTGTTCATAAACGAAGGCAAAGCACCCATGCATTTTGCTGGCAGGGCGCTGTTTTCTGGCGGTGTCTACAGACCACGTGGGTCCATGGCGGGCTGAGGTCCCTACTGACGTCTACATGAATGGTTGTTCTTGTGGACAGACCTAAGCATGTGCTGCAGTCCTTGTAAGGCTGGGACCTTAACTTCAGGGAAATTCAGAAAACACTAATTTCTGTACCAGAACGGTGGTGGTAACAGTGATGATAATGCCATGGCTGTGTGGACTTCTTGTGCTGTGCAGGCATCCAAGAGCAGATCAGTAAGAGCAGAGAGCGTGTCCCAGGGACTGAGATGATCAAATTAAAAAAAAATCCACAGGTTTCTAGCAGAAGAAAAGCAAGAGTTGGGGAACGTGGGACAGCCAGTTCCCTCGTGTTCCTTTAAATGTCACAGTGGAAAATTACTTGGGGTTCCTCTGCTGTGCTGCAGGCGAGTTGGCCAGCTAGTGGCCGTGGGCTCTGGCCCAGCATGTGCCTCCTGACGCGTGATGTTCCCATCGTACATGCAACCCTCCCGAGAGCCGAGATGTTGGAGAGTGAGGGGACATCAGCCTGAAGAGCTGCCGTATCTTCAGCCCCATCTCTCTGGCACTGGATGCTTTCCCCATGGTCTCCTCCCTGCACCCGAGCATCTCACCCTGTCTCCAGTGCCCTCCCCGGTGTCACCCAGCACCCTGAGCAGCGCCCGTCCCCTCGCCCCTTCGCAGGGCTGAGAAGTGGAGCTTTGCTTTAGCGCTTCCTGGACAGGAGCGTGGGAGCTCCAGGTGGAAATGTCGGCTTGTGTACACAAACAGCGACTGTGTATCTAGGCAGGCGAGGCAAAGCCACACGATCAATGGCCAGCAGTGCCCGGTTGTTGGCCAGCTTCCCTTTTTTTTAATCTGGATGTGCTTTCTGGGTGGAAAAAGGATGCCTGGGAAAACCCAGGTGTGTGACAGCTCCATTTCACGTGGCAAATGTATTCCCCTCCTGGCTCATATTGCCCTTGAAGATGAGCCTTTACTGGCACAGCGTTCACATGGTGGGAACCAGGGCGGGAAGTGATGTGGAATCAAGCTAATAACTTTCAGTGCAGGGTAGTTTTAACCCTGAGCAGTGACTGACGCAGTTCTTCCCATGAAGACGAGCTGTGCTGGTATGGGAGCAGGAGGCTGGGGCTGGCAGGAGGATTGGGGTTTGCTTTTCGTGGCAGTATTGGTTTGGCCCTGACTTGCAATATGAGTGAGGCCATGAAGAGAGGAGAGCTGTCAGGAGGTGAGATGTTCCTTCACATGGAAGTGTCTCTGATGGACAATGCCTGGGGGTCTACAGGTCGAAGACTGATGTGTTCAGTGGTCAGTAGTGAATTTTCTTGCATTTCTTGAGATACGGAGACCAGCAGGGAGCTTCAGAACCCCCTGGACACAAGTTAGTTGTCTGAGTAGGAATCCTGATGTTTTTATCCGTTTCACAACAGGCGAGTATCCAGAGTATATCACACATGGAGGTCTTGGACTCAGGGCACGTCCTTGTGGGTGGCCAGGTCTTGGAGAGGTATCTGTCTCCATGATCGCCCCAGCACGGAGGTTCTGTGCTCATTTCTCTGCACTTGGTGTGTGTTGCAGGAACGAGATGTGTGTCTGTCCCCGGGAGCGGTGGCTGTGCTGGGGCACCTGGCTCCATCCCTGACCCTGCTGCGAAGAGCACAGCCCCCATGGCTCTCTTTGGGAAGCCTCCTGCTGCCTGGCAGGGGACAGGGGGTCAGTTGGCTCATCTCCAGGTAGCCTGAGGCATGTGGGCTGAAACTGTGGTGTGCCAGGAGGAGAGGGCTTCTGGGCACACTCACAGCCCCCGTTCTTTGGTGTGGTGCTGCTCATGGCAGAGCTTTGACACCGCTGTGGGTGCTGTCGTGGAGCTGCTGCCTCCCCGGGGTCTGTGGGTGCTTCTGGTCTCTTCCGGACTCTGGGCGGTAGCGATAGTCAGCCAGTTGTTGCCTTCACCATCATGAAAAGCTGCATTTTGGTGGTGCTTGGCTTTCGGGTGCGTGCTGACCTGGAGCTTGCAGGGGAGCAGAGCCTGAGCAGGTTTGGGGTCACCCCCGCTGGAGAGGAGCGTGGCTGGAGGGAGGTCCAGGGAAACCCCCTGTGATGCCTCCTTGGTGCTGCAGCAGCTTCTCCCTGGCCAAGCGGCTGTGTGGCTGCCACGCTGCTCGTGCTCAGAGGTGATGGGACATCTTTTATTTCAAATTACTGAAGCGAGCGGGGTCTGAGCTGGCCTCTGGAAGGAGCTTTTGGCACATACCGACAAAGCCCTCAGTGTTGGACGGCATCTCTTAACAGCGGTGAGATCGGAGCGGAGGGATGCTGCCCAGGCAGTAGCTGCTGTCTGATGGGTTGGCTGGCATCACCACACGTGCTGTCCATGTCCAGGACACCCGCCAGCCTTGTTGGCCACCATCCGACTGCCCGGTCTTGCCGGGAGGTGTTTGGGTTGCGTTTGGTGTGTTGGTGGCAAGAGGAGTGGGGAGCCCTTGCTGGTGTGACAGCCCTCTCCTTGGTCCCCTTGCTTTGTGACCCTTGTGTAGGGCTTTGTGAGCATCGCATAAAGAGGGACCTTGTGTGTTAATCGTCAGCGTGTGTGTTCCCTTCGTGAGCGGCGCTGACTCAGCAGCACAGAGCAGGGGCTCCGGCCGGCTGGGCTCCCAGATGAAGAACCTCTGCTGGTGGACAGGACCCATGTCCTGCTCCTGCTTGAGCTCTTCAGCTCGTTCCAGAGCGCGGTGGCTCTCGATGAGCAGAATCAGCTCGGGAACAGGGAGGAGGGGGCAAAGTTGTCTGTGCGGGAAGCCTTTTGCTTTGAAAAGCGGTCGCCTCCTTCTCCTGTACTTTGTCAAAACTGAAACTGCAAAGAGCAATCCTGGTTTGTGCCAAAATAACTCCTTTTTTTTTTTTTTTTTTAAATTTGTTTTTATCCAAAAGGGTTTCAACCAGCTTTAATTACCAATGCATTGCTTTCTTGCTAATCAACTCTGCAGAGGGCCTGGCTGTTACGATGGGAAGAGCTCTAATAATTTTCTATTCTTTTTGTTAATCACCCAAAGCAAAGTAGAGCTAATCCCTCGAGTCAGTTGTCTTTTATGCATTTTTTTTTTTTTAAACTTCCTGTGTTACGTAATTCTTTTTTTAATATAAAAGGGTCTTGCATTCATAACTTCGCATGCTGGGGGGTTATAAGCCAGCTTCTAATTGATCTGTTTGCCTTGAAACATGTCATAAAATTCAGAGAGCGAGCTGAAAATTTGGAGCAGATGTTTGTTTTATAGGAGAGAGAGAGAGAAGGGAAAAAAAACCCAAACCACCACCTCGAAAAAGCCCTGGTTGCATTCTTGCTTGCAGTGAAATGAGCTCAGTCCTGTGGAGGTGGAGAAAAGACGTCGCCTGTGTAAAAGAAAAGGCAGGAACTGTCAAATATTAATACAAAGTGACTGCAAAGGGTGGCTCATACCTCATCCTTTCCAACTACCTGTCTCTTGTTAGTCCACTGAGGCGCAGCTTTTGGTTTGTTTGGGGTTTTTTTGTTTGTTTGTTTGCTTTATTTATTTTATTTTTTTGAGGCCGTCTGAATAAGCAGAGGGACTTGGAGCTTTTGAGAAGCGAGCGAGCCAGGAAGGGCTTTCAGGGATAAACCAACTTCCGAGCTGGATCGGGCAGGGCCCCCGTCCCACCCGGGGCTGCGGGACGCGGCTGGAGGCACCGAGCGTAGAAATGTGTGGTGTGGGCAGGTTTCTTGAGCAAAAGGGTGGTTTTTTTTCTGTGTGTTGTTACCAGCCCCCTTCCTGCTTACGAGGACATTTATGTTGAACTGGGGAAGGCGAACGAGCTCTGCTCTGCCTTCACCTCCAAACTGGAACAGCCCTTTTCCATCGCTTTACATCCCTTTGTCACCTGCTCTCTCTTCTTGGTAGCATCTTCCAGGAAGAACATGTTAGAAGACCCCTGTTTGTGCAGTAATGAGACACGCCACTAATTAAACCTCCTCTGCTGGCATCTCAAAAGCTTCTCTGCCACCTAGAGCGCGTCTGGAGGTCATCCAGCTGGGAGACCCGTGCTCCGCTGTGGTACCCGCACCCGCCTTCTCCATCCCTCTGGTTCCTTCAGTTGCCAGTCAGCCACGTGGAAGATATTGGCTTATGGGTTTTAAGCTCAGTAATTAAAACGTGCTGGAGAGGTTCTGTGTCGTGTCAGACTGATTACTTCTCGGCTACGCCAAGGGCCCGGGTGCTCCAGGTTTTTTGGGGCAGAAGCGACGCAGTTTGGCTTTCTCCCTGCCTGCCGGGAAGGCGAGCGGCGTGTTGGCTGGACACCACGTGTGGGGAGACGAGCATCTGAGTGAGCGGGATGGGAACATCTGGCTTTGCAGAGGAGAACCTTGTGTGCTCAGTGCCACCACCTCCCATCTCTGAGTTGAGCCAGGTTTGTGGCGGGATTTTGTGCCCCATCTCTGAGTTGAGCCAGCAGTTGCTCAACCCAATCTGTGACCTTTTTACTGCTCTTTGTTTCAGCTGCCTTGCCTGCACAGCGGGGGTGGTCAGTCGTTCTTATCGGGGAAGCGTTTGCTCAGCTCCATTATCTAATCACAGCGGAGTGCGCTGCGAACATCCCGAGGACAATCCGGCTGTTAGCGATGCCCGTCGCGAGCAGGCGTGTGACCTTCTGCATATCTTGCAGGTTGCAGATGGAGGAGAAGAGGCTTCTCTGCGGGCTCAGCGGGAGTCTGGGGGACAGTCGATGCTAAAGTCCCCGTCCCTGAGCAGTGTCAGGGTCCCTGTCCCCAAGCATTGTGTGTGGTGGAACAGCCTTGGCCACTGAGTTGCCCCAGGGTTGCCTTTGTTTAATTTTTGTGATCCTGGGATCCGCTGCTCTTTGGTTGGGAACTTCCCTTCCAGAGAACGCTGGGACTGTTGTGTCCCTTGGGAAGTGGCCCGGGTGACACCGCTGCACTGTGGTGGGCAGTCTGACCGGGATGTAGAAGTCGCCAACACTCGGGATGGAGCAGGAGCTCTGTGAGTACAAGCGCTCGGTTGGGGCTGCCGCACGGTTTTGGCCACATCACCCGAGCTTCTGCCGGTGTCCTGCCCAGCTGCAGCAGCTCAGCCCGTGGATGGGGACTTGTGAAGCTGCTGGAAGTGGGGCACGTCTGATTGTGTCCATCTCCTCTGTCTCTGCCCAATGTCGGCATTGCAAGCAGTTCATGCTGAGCATCTCATCCCGGCCATGAAACCGGCCGGCAGGAGCTGTGAGACTTCTTCCAGGGCAGCCCGCCGTCAAGCGTGGTGGTGGCCAGTCCTATGTGGCTGTAGAAGTACAGCAGGACCACATCGTTTCTGGCCCATACCTCATTAGATGAAGGGGCCAACGGTGATAGTCTTTGCTTAATGGCAGCTCAACCAGAAGCTGGGCTGGTGGTTTGGGTTTGGAGGTGTGTGACATTGCTTCTTGGAGCCGACTGTCCTGGTGGGGGCTGCAGTGAATGAACCCCAGGGGCTGTGTCCCTATTCCTGGGCTGTGTCCCTATTCCTAGGCTGTGTCAGGCTGGGTAGGACCTGGTATAAGGCACATGGTGAAGAAGGGGTGTGGGGAGTCCAGGGAGAACTTGCAGCATGTGGTGAGGAGGTGTGGGGCTTCAATCACAAAATCTCTGTGCAGCTGAGAGTTTGAACCATCAGCTGAACCTTGTTATACAATAAAAGGAAATGTCTGAAGTCAGGCGAGAAGGCTTTTTTTCTTTTCTAGTGCGCTCTGAGGCTTAAGGGCAGTAGAAATCAGAAAACTGTGAGGCTTAAATTTTGAAATCCTTACAATGCTTTTGAAAAGTTACACCCCACATCCTCCCTTCTTCCCCTTGGCCAAACAAGTTTGGAGAGCAGATGGTGCAAGATGATGCTGAAATAGAACAACTGGAAGGACACCTATCTAGAGAAGGATAAAAATGAAAGGTTTGTGAGTTCAGCAGACACCTGCAGCTGTATGGAGAAAATGATTTGGTGTCTGAACAGCCAGGGATGCTCACAGAAACCTGCGGCCTTCCCAGCAAACACCCACCTGTAGGTCTTGTCAGCTCACTTGGTCGCAGTGTTTGCTACCGGCGGGTCTCTGCTGCCTGTATCACGTACGAGATCGGTTTAATACCGAGCACATCCTCTGCGCAGTGACTGTATCCTGCCGTGCGTGGGGGTGGGTGGATGATCTCATGGCTTTTCCTCTGCTCCGACGGCCCTGCTCATCTGTTCCGCCGAGCGGGGTTTCTCTGCCAGCGCTGTCACATCAGGCAGCGGCGGGACGGTGTCTCCAGGCCGGGGAGAGCCCTTGGCGGGGGGACACGGTGACCAGGGCCACTCCCAAAGAGACCACAGTGCCAGAGAAAGCTTTCCTTCAAAACGGTTTTAATCTCTAAGTTTTGAGGATTTTTATGCTGTAGAAAGAGCTGGTTTTTCATGGAAAATACCAGTTTTCTTTTTTTGAGCTTTTTGACATCGATTCGAGTGAGAAACCTCTCTATTTCTGGGGATTTTGTGTCTTTCTGAAGATCCCCCAGCACGTGGAGCTGCAGACAGAGCTGGCTGCTTCTGCTCACCCCTCCTGTCCCAGCTCCCCTTATCTCTGGACACCTTGCTGCCTCTTGATATATCCCCGCCAGATATCAAACACCGTGATGTATCAGATAGTGGGGGGACATGTGATTGTGGAGCACCCAAAAAGCAACAGGCCGAGGGCTGGCATCTCTAGCAGAAGCTGGAAACTCTACATCTGCAGAAGTCAGCTGAGTTTTACGATGCTGACAGCCCATACTCCCAAAGTCTCTGTGATTTTTCAGGTTGCGTTTCAGCTCCATCTCTGCTGCCTGTGTGGTCTGGTGATTGATTTGGAGCAGGGTGGGCTGGCTGGAGAGCTGTGGAAAGCCTTCCTGAGGCTGGAACAGGCCTGTCCCTTGCTTTCCTCTGCAGCTCCTACCTTCTGTTTGTGAGCACTTGCAGTTCTGAGGTTTTGGTCAGTCGTCTCTTCTTGTGCTGTTAATACGATGCCCCGATGATGCACACCTGGCTGCCTGCAGGCAGGCAAACCCATGCTGTTGTTTTAAAGATTGTCCCGGCGAAGGTTGTGGTCCAGCACATGAGCATCCATGAACGGGATGCTTTGCTGAGCTGACTTTGTCCACAGGCCTTGAGGTTGAGATGGCAGAAGGGGCAAGACTGTGTCTTATGGGTTGTTTTTTCTTCCCAGCACGATATAAATGTATTTGAGCATCTCTTTGTGCTAGGGCCAGACCAGCCAGGGTTGGAAATCATCGTCACCAAGAGGGGATGTCAAGGAAGGCTGTCAGCAGGCTGTGCCCCGCGGGGACGCTGGGTAGAACAGCTGCTTGAGAGTCGTTTTCCTGTTTACTCCCTCCCAGAAGTGATGTGGTGATTAAAGGACATCCCTCCAGCATGTGCTGGTGAGTCCTTCATCCCTCTCCTCCTCCTCGCCCTCTCCAGGGTGTGTCTCTGCACCTGCGGTCCCCAGCTCCTAAGCCAGGTCAGATCACGGGATGTCCAAGAGAACTTTAACCCCCTTGGCACCCTGCCCTGTGAATCTGCGCCCCATAAATCTGCTTTCCAGCTGGCGGGGCGGGGCGGTGGGGGCTGGCTGCGTTTGTTTGCTGAGCATTCGGGTGCTGCCTGGCGTGGTCCCTCTCGCTGTGAGCAAAGGGCCGGGCTCTGGTGCTCCCGGGCTGCCTCGGAGCAGCAGCAGAGCGCCTGCTGCCTCGTCCCTCCAAGCTGCCTCTGCCAGCACCTGTCACACGAGTGTCACTCATCCACCTCTGGTTCCTCTGGCCAGCATCCTGGAGTGCTTTTGGATACCCCCCCTCTCCTTTGACTCTGCAGTCGTTGTCCTGCTAATCCTTGCCACCTCACAGCCTTCCTCAACTTCTCTCTTTGGTGTCTCGTATGTCATTTAATGCCTTGTGTCAGCCTGTTCTCAAGGTCTCGCTCACGGTTGGAGTATGGTCCCCATAGTCCCCAGCAGCTCAGACGCTGGGGCACGTTGTGAAAAGGCCTAGAGATGAGGGCATGAAATTTTGGAGCGTTGGCACATCAGGTTTGCTATGAACCATGGAGCAGAAAGAGGTCTCCAGTTCTGGGGACCAAATAAATCCCAGGTGAGGTCATTAAGAAAAAGAATCAAACCCAAGTGGTAGAGGAGTCTGGTGTGAAGAGCATCACCAAGAGCTCCTGCTTCTTCCACGTAAACTAAGGATGATGTCTTCTGCTAGGGCGGTGTGTGACTTATCTGCTCAGAGCCTGGAGATCTTCTGTTGGATGATGCTGTAAGAAAATGCCATTGACTCGTCAATCGTTATCTTACCTTGACGATGAAAGGTGAGGCCAGCACCCTCAGTGGTCCCATCATTGTTAATGCAGACAGAGCAAAACTGGTGAAAAGGGAAGAGGAGATTGTTTCCATTTTTAACCACTTTGGGACAGGTCAGGTTTGATTTCGCCAGCAGCCGCTCTGGTAACTCTGCCTGTCTCTGGTTCGTGGTGCGGTGGGTGGAAGGGACTCACATGGAGGGTGTGAGGAGGTGACATGAGGAGACACCTCAGCTGCTCCCTGCCTTATCGGTGAAGACAGCACAGCCCTCCGGGGCCTCTCCGGCAGATAACGGCATACAGGGAGATATAGTGGACGGCACACATCTGGTAGTCACATCTGTGCTTTGTGAATACCCAATCCTTGCTCTCTCAAAACAGCTTTTGAGTTGAGCACGGTGGGGAAAGAGGTCAGGCTGTGGTGGTGACCTCAAATGGCTCAGTAGCAGGTGGGATCTTTACCCTGTTCTTCTCTTCCCAACTTCACCCTGACACTGAGGAGCTCAAGCTCTGGTAGGGACAGGAACGAGCCATCTCCCTGCTGCCCATGGAATGTCCTGGCCAGCAGTCGTCTTGGCCCTTAAATCACTGTCATGGAAACTTGATTGCATCGGCTGGTGGGGTGGATGAAAACTGAGTCATGGCATCTGAACATCACCAGCGTTCGCTACTGGTGTGACAAATCTTCTCTGTCCTTCAGTTTTCACTCCTCAGCTTTGTGCCCTTTCCTGGGGACAGCGTGTGGTCACTTTTGTCTCCATTTGCTTTGTGGTGGGGCATGAAAGAGTCAAGATGTGGGGTGCAAAAATCCCCAAAGAGCTCCAAGGAGAGTGTGCTGCTGTTGGACACAGTNCCATCCATCCACCCCTCCATCCCTGCATCCCTGCCCTCGGCGGTACCTCTCAGTTCTCTGTGTCACTGCACATCCGCCNAGCAGTCGTCTTGGCCCTTAAATCACTGTCATGGAAACTTGATTGCATCGGCTGGTGGGGTGGATGAAAACTGAGTCATGGCATCTGAACATCACCGGTGTTCGCTACTGGCGTGACAAATCTTCCCTGTCCTTCAGTTTTCACTCCTCAGCTTTGTGCCCTTTCCTGGGGACAGTGCGTGGTCACTTTTGTCTCCATTTGCTTTGTGGTGGGGCATGAAAGAGTCAAGATGTGGGGTGCAAAAATCCCCAAAGAGCTCCAAGGAGTGTGCTGGTGTTGGACACGCAGGTCTCCAGACCCACCTCTGCCAGGGCTTCCTCGCCAGCCCTGCCAAGCTCCCGGCTGTTGTGCTGTGAGCTGTGCCATTGACTGCCAGGGAACTGCTGGATTGCCATGTCTGCTCTTTTTTCTGCTTGTTTTTTGGCAGTCTGCTCCATCCATCCATCCATCCATCCATCCATCCATCTATCCATCCATC
The DNA here is from genome assembly GCA_013399365.1 of Pampusana beccarii. NCBI lineage: Eukaryota > Metazoa > Chordata > Aves > Columbiformes > Columbidae > Pampusana > Pampusana beccarii. Next base: position 298,160 of record VWYH01002284.1, on the reverse strand, counting down.
CACCCCTCCATCCCTGCATCCCTGCCCTCGGCGGTACCTCTCAGTTCTCTGTGTCACTGCACATCCGCCCGTGAGGGAGGGCAAGTAGGAGAGACAGGCTGGAGGAGCTGTGCTGGCAGATCTTCAGCTTCCCCCATACTCCCGCCATTTTATCGTGCTGCTGTAAGGTCATTGCGTTTCTCACCCAGGCAGGCCTGAGCGGGATGGAGCCCTCGATGCTACGCAGGAAAAAGGTCACCTTGGGGCTGGCTTATGGAGCCATCCCTAGACAGACTGTCTGTTTACAAGCACCGGTGCTGAGCTTCCCCTTTCCGTTTGAGTCAGTGGAAGCTTGTGCTTCTCCAGCAGAGCAGGCTGATGACTGGAGGATGGCTCTGCAGGCTGCCACCGGCCTCATTTCATCTAGGGAAGGGACACAGACTTCTTCAGAGAAGCGTCTGTGCAAACAAAAACTGGGGCTTGTTCTCCCTGGAATAGCTCTGCTTGTATTTGGGGTGGAAATGTGCTCTTGTGTCCTGCATGGTGAAGGTGCAACAAGTCCGGTGTTCTCACGGGTGCCAGCCTTGCGTGCGGGAGTGGGTACAGCCCTGGATGCCCAGCACAATCCTGGTACAAAACCCCATGACTTCACACAGACAAAACTTCCATGGAGGACAAGAGGGAGCCCTGGGTCATCCCAGCAGGGGGATTGCTGGGGCGCTCACCCCATGATTGCCACCTAGCTGCCTGTCCCCGTGAGCCCCCAGCGCTGCCCTCGCAGGGCTGTGCTGCTGGGACAGGGCTGCTGGTGTCCAGCAACGGGGAGGTTTGTACTTCCCACACCCAGCTCTGAGCTGGGTGAATTCTGCACCCAGAACTGTGACTCTGCTTTCATACTTCGCAGACTGTTTGTGTTGCTCAGGGTTCACCCCTTCTCATAGTGGCTGTCCTAAAATTGGGTGCCTGTGCACTGCTGCAGGCAGATAAAGTAACCTCTAAGAGAGACCCCAAACTGTGAAGCGTTGGGTGGTATCTGGAGGGAAATATCAAATGGGGTCACCCTGTTCTTTGTTCTTTCCACAGTGTTTCCTGCTGGCCACCCCAGAGATGAGGTATGGGCCAGATGTTCTCTGTCCAGTAGTTGTGGAAGACGTGTGTCTCCTAAGAAGTTTCTTCCCACCTGCCTTGTGCGCTTGTGTAGGGTTGGACTGAAGCATCCATCCCTCCTTGGACTGCGGAGGGGGAGCCCCAGTGACCAGCTCGCATGTGATGTTTCCAGTGACATGGGAGGAAGCTTGGGGGAGACTGGGAGAGCCAGTGGGGCTGTAGCACCCCGTACGAGGAGTTCGTCGGCTCTGCTCAGAGAGCCTGGCTGTGGGGCCGGGGAACGCTTGCTTTTTGCATCCAGCAAGCCCCGCCACGTGCTCAGCAAACGGCCCTGCTCAAGGTCCTGCTGGCAGCGAAACAGCCCAAGGGGAGAGCACAGAGTCTGTCCCTCTGCAGTCCCTTTTCGGGGGTGTTGAGGTGTTCCCTGGAATGAGCCTGCTAATTAACTGCTGGCCATTAGCCAGCACTAGGGCAGGATGCATTGGGGGATGTCTCCAACCCCTATTTCTCCCAAGCCTCTCCCTGGCAGGGCTGCTCCTGGGATGCGGAAGGATTTTGGGACCTGGTGGTTCCTCAAGGGCTTGAGCTGTGACTGCGGCAAATGACCATGTCTTGGGATCAGTGTCCCACCTCTGCTCCTTCGCTTTATTTGCTGTTGTGGTTTGCTGTCTGGCTTTGGGAGGGAGGCGCTGTTTGTCACAGATGCTCTGGGCTGTGCGCTCCCCTGGTGACACACTCTCCTTGTCCCCACGGCTCCGGGGGTGCCCCCGAGGGGGCTGGGGAAGGAACTGGAGTGCTTTGCCCGAGGCCTCAAGTTGTGCCACGGGAGGTTTAGGCTGGATAGTGGGAAAAACTTCTTCCCGCAAAGGGTTGTCGGGCATTGGAACAGGCTGCCCAGAACAGTGCTGGAGTCACCATCCCTGGAGGGGTTTAAAAGACACATAGATGAGGTACTTAGGGACATGGTTTAGTGACAGAGTTAGGTTAATGTTTGGATTCAATGACCTTCAGGGCTTCTTCCAACCAAAATGATTCTATGATTCTCAGGCCATGCAGCCCGCCAGAGGCAGAGATGTGGGAGCTGCCAGCCTTCACGTCCCTGGTGTGTGCGGGGCTGCGGGCAGAGGCTGTGAGATAGCAGCATCCTGCTTCGCTCGCTTCGGGGATCAGCTTTGGTTTTTTTTTAACTCATATTTTCTTGCAGCTGAGAGTAAGTGGGAGAGATGTGCTGACGATACAGGATAGGCAGCTGCCAGCCCACAACTACCTCTGGTTCTAGCATCGGGAGGATGTTTGTGAGCTCTCGAAGGGGCCACCTGCGTGAGCTAAAGCTGGCGGAGCAGCAAGATCAGAGTCAGCCTGGGGAGATGTCCACAGTGTCCTGCGGGAGCAGGGGGACATCTGGGCAAGACCTTTGCCTCCCTGCCTGTAGCCCGGGTGTGTGGGATGGAGGAGAGAAGGGCGGTTCCTCGCATCCTCCGCTCTGACCCACCCCCTGCGCATCTCCTAATCTCCCTGCGCATCTCCTCTGGTTTCCTCCATAGTTGAGAAGGACTTTTTTTAGGGGGCACAGGGGAGGAACCAGAGCTCCGAAGCTGCAGGACACGTGGCCCAGGGGCTCAGCGGAGGCAGTGGCAGCCGGAGGCGCGGGCAGGAAGCCCCGGTGCCCGCAGAGCAGCCGGCAGGTCCCTGCGTGCCCCGCGTGGGCTGCCCGCGTCTGGGCAGAGCCGCCGGCTCCCAGGGCGGCGTTTAAACCCTCTGCCAAATCCTCCTCCTTGCTGATGGATGGAGATCGTTGTGAGGTGAGCCAGGACCTGAGTGGGGATCCAGGCTGGTCCCAGTCATCCTGGCTAAATGGGAGCTCCTTGTTGTCTCATATCCAGCCCATTCAGCTGTTTTGTTGTTTCCAGCATCTTCCCTCCCCAGCTGATCTCTGCATCGGTGTTGCTGCTTCTGGGGCAGAGCTAATGTGCTTCACAGCAAAATGCAGTGTCTTGGAGCAAAAGCTGCTGTTTGCTGATGCAGGTAGCAGGTGAGATGAAGCAACTTGCTGGAGTGACCTGAGACACAACTGAGCCGAGTCTGGAGGGGAAAATAGCTTTACCTGCATCTTCTTCTGAGGCAGGAAAAGTACCTGCATGTCGGACCAAATGGCCCCTGAGCACCAGGGTGGCTGTGTCCCTCCCTGCAATGGTACTATGGGGGCGAGAGGGCTTTTTGCAGGGGGTTTGGTGCCTCACTAAAAGGGCAGCGTGTCCGTTTTTAGTTCCTAGAGGGTGAGGGATTCGCTGGGGTACAGGGCACTGCTGGTTTTGTGTTTATGTTGGCCTCCATGGATGCCTCAGCCATGCTTCCTGCCCTCCAAAAAATGAGTAAGGTCAAATTAGAGGCCCCAGCTGGTTTCATCTTGTCCTGTCTGGATAAGCCATCTGTTAATGGCACGGGATCGTCCTTGGGAAACCTGATAGCTGATGCACAGCAATGCTGATGGCAGGCGCGGCAGCGAGGAGGATGCAGTAACCCCATCGCTGCGTCTCTGTGCAGAGACATTTAATTCACCATTACACCATCTGCCTTAGTCTCCTCTATTAAGGGAAGCTTGTGGGGTTGAGAGGTTGAGTTATCATCCTTCTGATAAACCTGTGCTAATGAGAAACGCATGGCTCTTCCTTCCGAAATATGTACCTAATAGGCTGGGGTCACTGCCTTGCTTCTTGCAGAGGGTGTGTAAAGTGCAGGACCCCAATTTTTGCGTTCATTACAGGTGCAATGTGCGTTTTGTAAGAGCCGCCTTAATTTTTTACAGTCCAGCCAAATTCAAACTCAGGTGGGTACCGCCTGTCTGATTCCTCCGGCATCCCCGGTGGACGTGGAGATGGGTCTGTGCGGGGACAAAAGCCGGGCTCACCCGGAGCCTTTGCCGGCAGAAGGGACTCAATAAATAGCGAAGGGCAGGCGACGGGGCTCCAGACTGCGAGGTGCTGGAGGCTCTGGCCCCCGTCCAGCAAAGCACTTAGCGCACGCTCGACCGTTCCCCTGAAGTCATGGGGGACTTCTGGTTGGGCTTTTTGGTTTTTTTTTTTTTTTTCTTTATTTTGCTGGGCGGTGTTGGGTTGCAGTCAGCAAATCTGAAGTGTTGAGCGGGTGCGGAGCAGCCCCAAGCTGGGCAGGGTTGTTCGTGAGTTGATAAACCAACTGGTGAACCCCAAAAGAGAAGGTGGCTGCAGCCTGCTCCAGCCTCCTGCAGCTCCTGGCACCTAGTGCTGACCTGAATATTCACCTCAGGGGGCTTCCACTGAAAAGTTAAGAGGGAGATAGCACTACTTTATTCTCCATGCTGTTGCTTAATAGATTTATCTTATTTTTACCCATATGCACATATGACCTGTGTCTTTTATTCCTCTTTCTCCCTCGGCAGCCTTTCCCTGGGGACCTGACTACCCAATGCCCCTTCCAGTGATGGGAATCCTAGGAGTGACTACAGGGTTGTGTTCAGTGGGATCCACAACTTTAAATAGCAGAAAAGCTTTTTTTTAACCCCTTTTTCTTTGCCAGAATGAGTGGTCTGAAGGCTTTGCTGCTGCCCTGGGGCAGGATCAGCCCATGTGAGCCAGCTGAGGTCAGGCTGGGCTGGGAGTGACCATGTGGCTGTCACTGCACTGTGTCCCCACACACACACACACGGCACCCAGCGGTGCTTGTTGAGGGGGTGAGTGTTTTCTTGGAGGCTGTCCCTGATAAATTCAACCTGGAAGGTAATCTGGGATAAACCATCTCTTCATCAGCTATTATTATTATTATTATTATTATTATTATTATTACTATTATTACTATTATTACTATTATTATTATTATTATTATTATATCAGCTTTACATCTTCCCAGAAATCCTCTGGACATGGAGATTTTGCAGCCCCCAGAGCCCATTCCAGGGTGTCCTTATCCTTACATGTTGTAACACCCTATCCATCAGCAGTTAAATGAGGCTTGGACGAAGTTTCAGTTTTAAATGATTTTAAGGGTGGATCTGGTTTTCATGTAACTAGAGGGTGATTTGGTCTTTTTTGTTTTTCTTAAATGGTGTGGGGGTTGGATCTGGGTTCAGCTTTTTCTTTATGATGCAACCCGTTCCTGCTGAAGGGAAGGCTCTTTGCCCAGAAATGTGACCGATGTGACCATGTCCTTTTTTTCAGTGCTGGATGCAAGTGGAGGGTCAGCCCTTTCTGCTGCTGGTAGGCTGGGGAGAACTTTGCGGGGGCTGTGAAGGGCACAACCTGTTTGCACGTCGCATGGCTCAGCGTGAAATGTGGGACCATGTGGGGAACTTTGAGCATCTCTTGGCTGGATGGGCTTTGCTGCTGGTTCCTGCTCTGCCTGAGTAAAGGCAGGCGCTGGCAAGCAGATCCAAGTGTGTGGATCAGCAGCTGATGGCGCTTGCTGCAGCAGCCACGGTGGGACCAGGCAGGGGGGATTACAAGGCAAAAATGGCCCAAGCCTGAGAGGGGAAGAGGCTGCCACGGGTTCCTGTTCACTGGCAGGAGGGTGGCCAGGGTGTGCGCAGGTGGCTCTGTGTGCCTTGGCACTCTTGCACGCTGTGGTGGCCATAGTTACAGGCTGGAGTATGGTTTATTGTCTGGAATAACGTGCCTGGCTGTGGCGTTGGTGAGGACAGGGAAGAGGATGGGGAGAGTGGTACCCGGGTGTGGGAGAGGGGGTTGGGAGCCGAGGGAGGGCAAGGGGCGATGGGGCTGTAGGCCCTGCCTCCTTTCCCACAGCCTTTGTGCCAGGAGCAGAGCTGAGGTTGAGCAACGCTCAGCCCAGGCTGCACAACACACCCGGAGCAGGTTTTGCACCGCTCGGCTCTGCGCTCCTGCAGCAGCGGCCCGGGCTGGTGCTGTGCAAAGCTGGGCTTACCCCAGGACCTGCAGCAAACCACCCAGCTGGCACGAGCAAATACAGCGAGACCCAGGCTATAGCAAGGTGTCTTCATCTCTGTCCTGTGCACAGCAGCTCCATGGGTGCTGGAGGGAGGACCTATGGTGGGATGGAGACGGGGGCTGGTGCAGGGAAGCAGCGTTCTGGTGCTTGCTTGTTTGGGATGGTGGCATTTGTGCTCGCTGTGCTTCCTGCTCAGAGTCATTTCCTTCCATGCTGCGAGGGGGCCGGGAAGGTGTTTGAGTCAGTAGAGACAGCGGGGTTTGCGAGGCTGATCTGCTGCTCTGCGGCAAGAGGAGGGTGCACAAACCAAACCCTAAACCGCCCTCTCCCCGGCACATGCAGGCATGTTTGGGAGGATGAGAGCGATGAGCAAGCAGCTGCAAGCATGCGTGGGCTGGAGGTTTTTGCCCCGCTCCCTCCGGGTGCGCGGTGCTCGCAGAGGCCGCCCTTTGCCCTAGGAATTCCCTGCGTGCTTCTGTCTTTAAACGCCTCACTGGCTCCAGGGCTCTCACCGTTGCCTGGATTTTAGGTATGCAATTTGTAACTATAGCTCTTACTACTTACTTATTAACCTGCCAGTGCTCCGTGCAGCGAGAGCTGAGTGCAGGGCGTAGTTAGCACACTGCAGCATCCTAAAGCAGAAGCGAGATGCTTGCAGCATGGTGCAAAGGAAGGCCATTAATATTTTGGCACCTTCCTTCGGTAGTTATTGCCTAGTAAACTACCATGAAACCCCAGTTGCTAGTTCTCTCCCACCGCGTTGCTCAAGCCCTACATCTTTCAAAGGCAGCAATAATCTTCAGCTCTGCTGTGCATGTCCTGGATGCAAAGGCCTTAACCGTGGTATGTTTTTTTAAGGGCTAAAATAACATGCTGTGTTGCCAAGGATGTGAGCACATGGGCAGGTTACAGCAGGGCATGCAGATGTTTGAACTTCCAGCCAGATCATTTCGAAAGGGTGCGCACTCTTGCTTATTTTAAGGAGCTTGTCCATCTACCCTTTGCAGCCCCAAGGAGCTGGGTCTGTCTGTGCATTTGTCCCGAGTTGCTGAGGTTTGGAGGGTTATTGCAGTCAGTCTGGATGCATCCCAGATCAGGCAATACATCGGCTGCTGTAATTTCCAGGTGCACAGCCACGGTGCTGCACAGTGCGTCCTGCTAAAAGAGGATCCCACGTTCCTTGTGTGGGGTTTGTGAGTCTCCCCAAAGTCAAGCCCTGTGTCTGGCTTGCCGTGGTGCTTGTTTGGAGCGAGCGTCTTCTCTCGTGATGCGGTTCAGTGGTGTCAGCAATGCTGTGGGTGATGCACAGGTCGCATTTCTGTCTGGTTTTAAACTGCGGTAAATTGAAATGAATGACGAGTCGATCCACAGTGAGTGCAGTAAGTGGAGTTTAATTGGGATGAATTACATGCCAGGTTTGCAGTAATCTCCATCCCACATTGCTTAGAAGCATCATCTGCTTTGGAAACGTGACTCAGAAATGTTGTTATTTGATTCCCACGAGCGTTTAAGAAACTATTTTTCCAGGAAGCAAAGATTCTTGGGTTTGGTGTTGGTTTTTTGGTGTTTTTTGTTTGTTTGTTTTTTCCTTGTTGTTTTCTCTTTGTTTTATGGCAATGAGAGTCCTTTCCCAGAATTTCCTCCGGGGAAGGAGGCTGTGAGGCGCTCCCTTACCAGGGTCTCTCAGCCCCCTCTCTTCACTTGGTGTTTAATGCTCCTATCAGCTCTAAGCACTGTGCCCACCGCTGCCCTTCACCCAGGAGCACGGCGCGAGGTAACTGGTTGGAATTCGCTGCTCCTCTTCTCCGTGAGCCGCTGCGGAGGCTGCAAGGATGGTGTTGCTGCACCATCAGATTCAACACCTACACGTGTAGCTGGGCAGGTCCCTGGGCTGTCCCTTATGGTCACACTGCTGCCTTACGCTTGGTCACCTTTGGGGACAACTGCTGGGGTGTGACACCAGCCCTATAACCTAAGGAATATCCCCAGGATAGTGTTGTCCCTGTGTCCCAGAAGCCAGATGCGATGGTGATGCTGCCTACCCTGCCCAAGCCACCATCCGGTGGGCACCGTCTGGGGGTCTCGTTTGGCCGTGGGTTGGTTGGTTGCAGTTCATCTCACCCTCTTCAGCTGTTCTCCGGAGGCAGCATGTTGACATTATAGATGTTTCTGAGGGGGCTAAATGTGAGCACAGCTCCCTGGAGTCACCAGCCCAAGCCCTGGCTGGGATAACATGCTGTCCAACTGAATTACCAGCTTCATGACCCGGGACCCTGCTGTCTCCCATTTGGCAAGAGAAGCAACTGTCTGAGCCTTGCTCTGCCATCTGGGCTTGCTCCCCACCAATAACCCCCTCTGCTGCCACCACGGATTCAAAAAGAAGCCAGGATTTTTGACATAAATTCCATGGGACTTGTTTTATGTGTATGGTACAAAACTCTGAGAGGTGGGAGCCTTGAGCTGTGATCCCACCTCCCTCAGCTCCAGTTCTGACCAGCACCTTGCATACTTTTAGATTGTTGATACCAGACCTTCCCAGTGGTGTCTGTAGTTCAAATCATCTCCAGGGATTTGGCTGTTTTCATGCTTTCTCTCTGGAAGGTGTTCGGCAGTGAGATGGGAAGGAGGATTCTGCTCCAGAGCTGTGGCAGATCCACCACAAATGGATCTGCAGAGGTTGGACTTGGTTGATCCTTGCACTGTGCTTTCTTCTATGGCCTTCTGAACACCACCCAGAGGTGACAAACACTTTGTCCCTCTTTGGCTAGGGAAGGACGGAGTTTTCTTGGTGAAGACTGCAAGTGTGAAGGCAGGGACTGCCCTGGGCATCCTGGTGGTGCCTGGGGGAGCTGGGAGGATGCCAACTGGGCAAGGGGGAGATGGCAGAAACTACAGATATAATAATTTAGGATGAAAGTAGGGAAGGGGAAGGCAGGGGTACCATTGAGTTGCATAAACCAGGAATCCACTCAGGTTTCAGTATTTAACTGTAATTTGGAGATGAGCGGATCTTAAATCCACAGTGTTTGCAAGACACAGGGTTTCATCCAGCTGGGCAGCAGGCTGCGCCCTCCGAGGGTTCACCTCTGTAGAAATATTTTCTTTAAAAAACCAAAAAATGTTGCTCTCTTGAAAAAAAAAAAAAAAA